>JAXCGZ010002810.1:0-34524 GCA_037179515.1 Halocaridina rubra | reverse complement strand
GATTTTTTTTATAATGGTCACAATAATATATTAATATAGTATTTATATACGATGATGAAAGGGTTGTACATAAAACCTATATTTTACATTATTATTGCTTAGGAGTGATTCAGTTTAGTTCACTGGAAATAAAAATACCTTCTGAGTGATTCAGTTTAGTTCACTGGAAATAAAAATACCTTCTGCATGCCTAGCTTAAAATTTAAAAGTTCGGTTCTCTCATAAAAGAGATATTTGATATAGATAATGTATTGTAATAAGTGAATTTTACTTAATTGGCTTTGAAATGTGCAAAATAAACTATATATATATATATATATATATATATATATATATATATATATATATATATATATATATATATATATATATATATATATATATATATATATATATATATATATATATATATATATATAATATTATTGTTATTATTTTAATTTTTTTTTTCCAAGTACTTTTTAATTTTATAGTTTACTGATGTGCAGTAGACCATTTAAGGTATCAATAATTGATATTTTCTGGTGTTTAATGACTTGTTGGAAAACTGTATCCATCACATTAAATTCATTATGTTTTATACGAGGTTTGGTAGTGGAACACAAAAAATTCCTCATTGATGCAGGTGACGGGAAAAACAAGTATGATATTTATATTTGTAAGAGTACATATTGCAATACTAAATATTGTTTAATGTAAAAAAAATTGATCTCCGCCACAGATGGCTGACTGATATTTTGCCATCAGACATTACACTGATGAACAATCCTATGAATGGACATTTCACTGATGTATATTTCACCTAACGGACATTTTGTGGAAAATATAACTAATAATTTCAATTTTTAATTACTTTCTTGACTGGGGGGCACAAACTTAACTAACCTAAGCAAATATTACCTAACCAAGTATATCCTAATTATATAATTAAAAGAACCCAAAAATATAATTGTGTTGTAACCACGAAACATTGTAACTCGTGGATATTGTAAACCGAGAACCCCCTTATTTTTAGTTCTCAGCTTGTTTCTTGCCCGAGGGTGAACTAACTTAACTACTCTAACCGAATAGATTTAATTTTGTTTTTTCTTAACTGGGAGTATGACAGTAAACATAACTTCTTGAACATAAAGGAAAAAAAAAAGAAATTGGAATTGGGGGAATTCATGCTGATTGTTTAATACTGTTAACAGTATGTTACTGGGCGACATAATACTGAAAGTAATTTTAATAAAAAAATTTAGATGTATATATTATATATGTATCTAAAATAAACGAAATGCTTGCCAGTATGGTGATATGTCAATTGCTCAAATGCCCGTTTGGTGATTTGTCCATGGCAAAATATCTGTTAGCCATCTGTCTGGCCATGATTTGGTCATCACTCTTGGCTAGAAATATTTAGAAGCTGCAAAATATATTCAAATATTATGCAGACTTCGAAAATTCAGTGATAAATTATGACTTATGTGATTAAAAAATATATTGCCTTATGTATGTAGTGAATATGGAATATCAAAAGCTTCTAACCCTCTCATTTTCTGTGCTTTAAAATAATTTATTACTGTAATTTGGGCAGTCCCATTAGTATGAAACAGCTTACATGTTAGTGGCATCTTAAAGGGATATAATAATTTTTTGAAGGCAGCTTTTATCTAGTCATGTGGTGCAAGGTTCACATTTTGTTTGCTGTATGTAAATAATAAGTTTATTGTTTTATGTGACATGATTATGTATTCTGTTAAAAGTTATGAAAATTTTTATTGATAGAAAGATAGCTAGATAGGTTTATAATAATACTTCCTATTTTTTCCTGTAATATGCTTGTTCTTTATTTTTTCTTTGTATTTAAAACAACCTTCTGCAATCTGTGAACAAAATATTTGTGATGTCCAAGAATGTAAACTGAAAGATACTGACAATAATTGAATTTGTTTCTCATGTCCAGTAGTCTTTATAATTTTCCTATAATGGAGGCAAAATTTTCTTGCAGTTTTGAAGTATATGCTATACAATTTTTCAAGAAACCAGTATAGGAACCAAATATTTATTTGGTAAACGTATCATAATCTTGCGTAATTGTATACTAATTACAATTGTGAATTGTGAATTTTAATTATTTTCTGTATCCACAGGTTCCATAGACATTTTATAATTGACATAAGCTATATATAAAGTAGACATGTAATTAATTTTGTGTTTTTGCGAGACAAAAAGTCAAGTTAACTGGAGTTGTCTTGGCACTCTATATCAGCACTATCATATGCACAAAGAAGGGATAATAAAACGAAGCATCTTAGTTTTGTTATTATTTTCCAGCAGCCATTTGTGAGTTGAGTGCTGAAGACCCGTTTGAGGGTCTTCAGCACTTAATTCATAAAGGAAAACTGGAAAATAATAATAAAACACATATGTTTCATTTATTGCTACTGTCTGCACAGATGGTAATGCTGATATATTGGAGCAAAACAACACTGAGTTACTTTGACTTTCTGTTTCACAAAAATGTGGATTAACTTCAAAGGTGCCCAGAAAAAAAAACTTTCAAAATGACAGTTTAATACACTCAGTGATAAGGTACATTTATACAAAAAATATGGCCCAAGGGTGCAAGTCGACTGTAAGGGCACACGATAAAACAACAGCCGTATTATTAATCAGCTTCATCCTTTGACTAATTATTTTTCAAACTGCTGGCAGTGACATTATGAATGTAAGAGACCTCTAAAGGAAATATACAATATTTATAATTTACACGAAAAACAGTCTGCTGTACAGTGAAGTGAATTCCCACTTTAGCATATGTATAAAGCACATTTTATAATGGTTAATTATTTTATTATGGCCAAGTTTCCAGATAGTTTTGTCGGTTACCAAATTGTATGGATCTCATGCACTACTGTATTATGAATTTGCAACTTCCTCTGTAGTAACCACAGCTCTCCTTAATATTTGTGATTATTTTCTTTGAGAGTTTATTATTATATTTCTATTACTACACTCACTCAATCATCTTCACATCATGAAAGATATTTTCAATTTGTTACTATGTAGCCGATATTTAATATTCTCATGGATTTAACGGACTAAGGGGGTGGAGTTCCTGGTCTGTTAAAACCGATTGTCCGTTGTTTCCGAATTGGGGTCAGGAGAGAGAGAGAGAGATTAGGTTACTACTGATATCCGAATCCAGATCATTTAGATATACGATGAATAATAGAGGACCCAGTACCGAGCCTTGTGGTACCCCGCTTGTAACCGAGCCCCACTCTGATTTCTCTCCATTTATGCAAACCCTCTGTTTTCTGTCTTTTAACCATTGTTTGATCCATCTGAGCACAGCTCCTCCCATACCATGAGCTTCCAGCTTTTTAACTAATCTTTTGTGAGGAACTCTATCAAAAGCTTTGCTAAAATCTAGATATATTGTATCATATTCTTTGCCACAATCTACTGCCTCGTAAACTTCTGAATAAAATGACAGTAAGTTTGTAAGGCACGAAAAACCCTTAAGAAACCCGTGTTGTGAAAGTTTTATCAGTCTGTGTAATTCTAGATGTGCCCTTATTTTGTTTGCAATTATGGATTCTAGAATCTTACCCACTGTTGACGTTAAACTTACCGGCCTATAATTATTCTTTTTAACACGTTCTCCTTTTTTAAATATTGGTACCACATCTGCCAATTTCCACTCCATGGGTACCGATCCTAATTTTATTGAATTATTAAATAATGCAGTTAGAGGACAACTAAGCTCTTCCATGCATTCCTTTAATATTCTAGCATATATTCCATCAGGTCCCGGAGATTTATGAGCCTTTAATTTATCTATTTCTTTTATTACCTCCTCTCTCGTAATATTTATTGAACTAAGTATATTATCGGGACTGTCTCTGTAAATGGATTCTACTTCCGGAATATTTTCCAAGTTTTCATTTGTAAATACAGATAAGAAATAATCATTTAAACATGTACACATCACTTTATCGTCATCTGTGATATGGCCATTGGCTACTTCAATTGGTCCGACTTTTTCCTTAAATTTTGTTTGATAATGTTGATAAAACCCTTTAGGATTTTCTTTAGCTTCTCCTGCTATTCGAACTTCGTATTTTCTTTTCGACTCTCTAACTATCTTTTTAACTTCCCTGTTTAACTGTATATATTGCTGCCTCACATGCTCTTCACCTCTTTTTAGTTTCCTGTATATTCCTCTTTTAATACCTATAAGATTCTTTATTCTATTGTTCATCCATTTAGGGTCATTTTTTCTTGATCTGCAATGTTTCATGGGAATATAGTCTCTCTGACTATTCTTAAGAGTCATGACAAAATTGTTATATTCCTCATCCAAATTTATATTAACTGACGGGCTGCTGTTCTTTCCTGTGAGAGAATTTAATGTATTGATCTTATCTTGTGATAATCCTTGGCATGTGGTACCCAAATTTCGGGGTAATCCGCTACCTGCGACCTGACCTGCTGGATTAACTACCCACATCTGTACCCCAGAAATCCCTTCCCATACCTCATTAGATAATTTAGTTTTTAAGCCCTCAAAATCTCCTGCTCTAAAGTTTGGAACAATATTCTTATTTTCCTTTATAGTTTCCTTGAAAATTATGTTAAATCTAATGGAATCATGGTCACTGTTGCCCAATTTTTCACCAACTTCTAAATTTGTAACCATATTCTCTCTATTACTAAGAACTAAATCTAGTGTATTCACCCCCCGTGTTGCTTCATGTACATGCTGAGAAAGGAAATTGTCTTCTACTACTTCCAAAAACTCCTTATAGAGCTACTATCACCTGTTATGGTTTCCCAGTAAATATGTCTAAAATTAAAATCGCCTACAATGCAAACTCTATTTGACCTGCTCACTTTAGAAATTTCATCGTATATAACTTGCGACTCTATATTATCTAGATCAGGTGGTCTGTAGACTACTCCTACAACTAGACTTTCTATATTATTTTTAATTTCAACCCATAAGGTTTCTGAATTTAGATTTGTCTTAATTCCAGACTTAATGCAGCTTCTGAGGCTATCTTTAATATACATAATTACCCCTCCCCCTCTTTTATCTGCACTACGATCAGCATTATAAAGTTTATATCCTGTAATTATGTACTCAGCTTTAAGGTGTTTGCTTTCTAATTTAATCCAACTTTCACTAATGCATATTATATCCGGTCTCTCACTACATACTATGGCTCTCAGTTCTTCTATCTTGTTACCTAAACTACGGCTATTTGTATAATATACTTTTAAACTTTCTCTAGCTTCACCCTTCTTGTGGCTATTCTTTTTGTTAATATTTGTTCTATGTAACAAATGGTTCTTATCCTTAGACTCCCAGTTATTTGACCCACTATTTACTGAACCCTTACTGACTAATTTCTCTGCACAAGTATTAATCATTTCATTATTTGTGTCTAACAAAACCCCCCTACCTCTCTGTCTATCATACCAGCCAATACCGAGACACCTGAATTAGAAAGATGCACTCCATCCCTTGCATACATATGCTTACGACTAGTGAAGTGATCCCACCCGTCTATAAAACCTATATTATTCTCCCGACAGAAGACTTTCATCCTAGCATTTACTCCTATAGCTCGAGACCACCACTCTGAACTTTGGCTAAGCCTATGGAGAATACCACACATCACAGGAACTGCACCCCTTTTCCTAATCTTATCCAGGGCTTGTCTATACAAGCTAATCAGCTCTTCACTTCTACCATCCTGCACGTCATTTCCCCCAGCTATCAAACAAACAACATCTTTTTTCTCAATCCAGCTATTTATTGACTCACCCACCTTCTTCATACCTGCTCCAGGGAAAAAATATTTTCCTCTAACTCTATGCCTGAGTTTCCTGTCTACATATCTGCATAGTGAATCCCCTACAATTACCAAAGAACGAGACTTATCCGGAGGATGGGTTACTCCGACCTTGGGAGACTTACCTAGGCTCTTGACCTGAGAGCTTTTCCCACTTCCATTTTTACGATCGCTAGTACACCTATCTGACTCTATGGTTCCTGAAGAATTGCTGCCGCCACTGTCACATTCATCTCTAAGTGACCTAAATGAATTAGCAACCTGTAGTCTAAAAGTATCATTTTTCTTAAGAACCATTTTCGTTGAACCCTTATTCACAACTTTCCAGTCGTCTTCATTATTCAATCGACCCTTCCTGGTTAACACCTCTACTTTACCTCTCAGATCTCTGTTCTCCACAGCTAAGGATCTGACCTCCTGCCTGACTGCGGCCAACTCATTTCTTAAATTAAAAATGAGTTTGCTTGCGTCAGACAAGGACATATCCCCAGCACAGCCACAAACAGCACCAACAACGACACCACCACCAACACCACCAGCACAAAGAACACCACCACTCTCCATTGTACTAAGTTTGGTCAAGATTAGAGCTACTGGAAGCACGTCCTCACTGGATGAACCCAGGAACTAAACTGGAGGACTTTATTATCATTATTGTTATTATCATTAATATTATTATTATTACTATTATTTTTGCGTGACAAAGCAAACAGTAGCCTGGAGATTTTCATCTCTCTCTCTCTCATATTATTATTATTTTTATTATTATTATGATACACTAAGCAATGGTAGTCCAAAGTGCTCTTTCTCTCTCTCTCTCCAAAGCAGTTTATATATTTGTCCTCTGTTTGCCACAACAGAAAAATACTAAACTGGTTGCTTTGGCTTTTGTCAGTTAAATCTGAAATCCATTAAATCGGGATCTGTTGAAATACGGTTTGAGTGTAAATTTGTTTAGCTAAGAGGTAAAAAATGTATTTTCGAGGACTCCCTACCTTCCTTAAGAAAGATATTCCTGTCTGTAGGAGCTAAGATGTGCATCAAGCTTCAATAATTGGGTCAAGATCTTTGCATCTTAACTATAATTCTCAGGGTTAAGCCTATTTATAGGAATAATGACTCTTTTGAAGGAACTCTAGCCTTGTACATGGATACCAGTAGACATCAGGGCTCTTCATTCTACAAAGTTTAGCTTCCAGTATACCATACAAGCACTATCTTATTCACATGTTTTGAGCTGCAAGAATGTGGTTAGAGCAAGGGTATGATATTTGGATGGTTGCTATTGTGCTGCGTAGAAAGCCAAAGCGTCTCTTCTTTCAAAGCTCCTCTTTGAAAGATGATCTCTTGTTATACGACTGTCATACAGATGTTTGCTAGCTTTAAACGAGTCTAGTCTACTGTTTGTAGACAGAATTGTTCTTTTATTAGGCAACCCATTTGTTCTGGTTAGTACATAACTTTATCATTCCTACTGACTATGCAGCTCCAAGCTAGGGGAGGTATTGTGGGTATTTATGAGAAACGTTTCTGTGATCTTTGGGGTTTTCTCTTCAATGTAATATGAAAACCAGGTTAGTGAGCATATTTTTGAAGTAAAGATAACAAATGAATCATGCATAATAATTAGGGGTTTTACATCTTGAAATTATGAATGTGGCAACTCAAGTATTTTGCTTGAAAATTTTTATAACCGTAATACTTTTTTACCAAAATTGATTCTTCTCTGCTGTCTTCTTCTTTCTCTTCAGCTTTAATCCATTTCTATTTCAAGAGTAACTGTTCTTGTTAGCTTTTTCACATATCCTCTTTCCTTAGCCTCTTATCCTGCATATCATTTACTATATTATCCTTCCATCGGACCCTCGGCCTTTCTTTCTCTCTCCTTCCCTTCACCTCCATATCCATAACCTCCTACACACATGATTGTCTCTTCTGCATTACATGGAAAACCCACAGCAATCCTCGTTCTTGTACTTTCTTTGAAACCTCTTCAACTTGAAATGCCACTTTAATGTAATCAATTCTGATCTTATCTTTTTGTGATGCCACATCCATCTCTACATCAGAATCTGTGTACTTTCAGTTTCTATTCTTGAGCATCCTCTATTGGCCACGTCTCGCCCCATAAGCTATAGTTGGTCTTACTATGGTTTTGTAAAACTTTCCCTTAATGTTCACATTAAGCCTCTTGTTGCACAAAATTCTTGATGACTTTCTTTATTTCATTCAAGTACAATATATTTTTTTTAAAGGAGTGACTCCAGGACGAGCGAAATATATACCCTCATTGGGCATGGGCAGAAAGAAACATAAAGCTAAGAGAAATAGAGATGGGGAGTGTTTTGACTTGTCAGACGTGAAGGGATGATAAGAGATGTGTAACAAATATGCAAGAATATATTGTGTAGATACAGGCATAGAAAATTATTTTTAACTGAAGGAAGACTTAACATCGAGCTTTCCAGGACAGTCCTATTTAGATCTAAAAGACCTTCAAATTTAGCACGGGCTGTGGGTTCGTATCTCCCTATTCAGTCACTCTTGATCTAAGGTATTTAGAAGATGTAACTTGTTGATTTTGTTCAGGGCTAGTTTTACTCTGCGTCTACTCTCTTTTCCCATCTGATTTTACCAAGGATATTTTCAGACCTCAGTCTTAAAGTGCTTGTCTCCACCTTTCTAGCCGCAGCTCGACTCCTCTGGTCCGGATATCAGCACAATGTCATAAACAAACAGTGCACTCCAAGGGACCTCTTCTCTGACATCTGATGTATGATATTCATCACAAGATGGAAACGTAGGGACTAAGATTTGATCTTTGATGGAGACCAACCTTCACTTTAAACTTTTCTGTAGTACGAACAGAGCTTTTTACTTGCGTAGCTGCCTCTGCATTTATATCTCTAGTACCAATCTAACATACTTTTCAGATACTCCCTTTTCTAAAACATCTCCATACTTCCTGCCTTGGTACCTGATCATAAGCTTTCTCTAAATCAGTAACTACTAGGAGTAATACTGTACTCTGTTTCTCTCTATGCCTCTCCATTGTTTTCCTCACTACATAAATTGCATCCACTGTGACTTTCCCTGGCATAAAACCAAATTGCCCCTTACTAATTGTGGTTTCCTTCCTTATTCCTTCATCTATAATTCTATTATATATTTTCATAGTATGTTATATCAAGTTTTATGCCAAGGTAATTGGAAAAATCTTGTATATCGCCCATCCATTTGTAGATAGGGACCATTTGGCTGTTCATCCTCTATCTGGTACATCAGGTCCAATAGAATGTCTATCCCCTCTTCTCCCAAACTGTGGCTGATATACTTTCAGATTCTGTTGCTTTTCCTTTTTTCGTATTTATAAGTGCTCTCTTAACTTTTCCTCTACTGATGTTTGAAACTTCTCTTTCCTGTGGGTTGGCATCTTCTATTATTAGTCAGGGATATTTTTCATTTAATAGCTTCTCCAAAAATTCCTCATCTGGCTCGTTTACTTCTCTCCTTTGACTTTATCTCTATTTTTTGCAGTCTTACATTCATTTGGCCCTCTGCCGTTTCCAATGTCTCATAAAATTCATTCATTGCATTATCCCTACCAATGCTTTTTTTTTTAACTTTTTCTTTGCACTTTTCCAAGACAGTCTACTTTCCTCTTCTTAAAGTCTGTCGTGGGCTATCAATGCTTCATTCTTCCTTTTAATATCTTATTGGGTATCATGGTTCCACCACCATGTCTCCTTACCATTTTAGTAGTCCTCTGCCTAAGGTCTTTCCCAAATATTCCTCTGCTATTCTTAAAATCATTGTACTGTTTTCTGTCACTAGGTATTCATGTAATCCTCAAATTTGATGTTACTAAGGAACAATTCTTTGAACCTCTCTCTCATCTTTTGATCTTCAAGTTTCCATTACTTAATCTTTAGCTGCACTATCTTCTTCCCCTGTCCAGCTCATTTTAGTAAGAAATCTAACACCATTAGTCTGTGTTGCGTATTAACATTTTCTCCTTTTATTATCTTGTAATTTTTCACTTCATTTGGGTGGCTTCTTCTTCATAATAGAATGAATCAGCAGTAATGGATTTCTCTTCACTGTATCAAGTATAAATTAATGTACATGTCTGAATGTTGTTTTGAAAATGATTGCTCTTCTGCAACAAGACATTAGTTGAGGTTGTATGCTTGTTGAGGTTTAAATCTATGGCAAACTGACTGAGTGAGAAGAGCACAGGTATATGCTGGTCTCCATATGTAAAAATATAGCCCAACTCTTAGAAGCCAGTCATATCTATAAATCACCTCTCTGGCTAAGTATTGGGTTGAAATGCCAAGAAGGACTCTGTAAGATAGCTTGGTACCTGCACACAAGAATATTTTCCTGCTGGAATGTACAGAGAGAATCTTAAAAAGTGCTTTATACATTATAAAATACAGTACACAAGAAGTAGCTTTATATATAAATGATTGTTTCATTTTGTTAATAGTTTTAAACTAAAGTTCATGAAGAAATAACTTTTAAATTAAATAATACTTTTGCCATCATATTATGCAAAGTCTTTGGGTTATCAAGTAGCAAAAAATATATATATCCTTCAATGAAATACATACCGTATATTTCGGTGTATAAGTCGATGTTTTAGCCCCCAAAAATCAGCCCAAAATTGAGGGTCGACTTATATAACAATCACAAAAAGCAAAAAGCAAACCTTGAAATCTTGTGACATATTGGTGCAGGAAATCAGGCCTAACCTTAGGCTAATACCGACGACAGCCTCGGTGCGGTAACTATCGATGTAAATACATGTAGCTACTAATGTAAATACTTGTATTTTAATCAATTCACATTCTGATTCGACACTAATAATGTAATAGAGCTACCATTACCTTAAAATTCCACAAATTCAATATTCCTAGATTATAGGAGCATTTTCATATGACTGCAGGGAATTTTACCATAACCTTTAGATGGTATTTATCTAAAGTAACTGGATTTTAATGATATTTCTCAATCCTGCAGAATAATCAGTAGGTGCTAGGTTTATGAAAATTTTATAGAAATACCGGTAAGTACATATGAGATTTGTAGAATAATTAAAATAGTGGGATGTACTTTTTTTTTTCCTTCAAGTTAAATTTTTCTTTTTACATATATTAGGTGATGATGTAGGACCTATTATTTACCGAATTAATAATCAGTAAACACAAATATAATTCATGCTCATTTGAATGACGAGGAAATTTTGATACCATTTTTTCATAAGAATGGGTAATACACTTTAAGCTATTTGAGGACCTTAAAAATATCTGAAAATTAATATAACCAAAACAAGAAAGTCACTGCCAACCATGATATATGTGAATTCTTGAAGATTTGTGGGACCTCCTTGTAAATTCAGATATCCCTTCTGTGTCAATATTTTACAGCAAGTATATCCTTTTTTTTTTCTTTAAAAATATGTCCATGAGTATTTTTTAAGGAATTTAGAAATCTCCATGTTTACATCACATACGTTATACAAAAACTACTATTCATCAATATTCACTGATTGAAAGCTTTGATGAAGACCACTTTCGTAGAGCTTGACAACACTTAAAAAAAAATTTGTCATTCCATGGCCACCTACAAAAATACACAACTTGAGACACGGACTGTCCTTGTAAACATCTAGTCACCAGCAATTTTCTATTAATATACAGTAATACCATGGGATTGTATTTTTTTTTTTTTTTGCTTTTTTTCTGGCCTTCCCAAACTTCATTTGTGCTCTAGGATAATGTGTCCAAGATAACACCACATGAAAAGAGCACAAATTATGCCTCGTCTTCCATTCAGATTTTCTCTAATGCATCACTAATATTATTATTTTACTTATTTTATATTTCATTTTCCATCTACAGGCAGTTTCCTATGTTTTCAGCACTGTACCGATTATAAATAGCACCTCACTAATGCCTTGAGGGATGCTTTTAATTCTAACCAGCTGATTAGATTCTACCTATAAGAACAAACTTGATGCCTCATGTCACTGTAAATATAAGGTAGTGGAGGGACTAGGGAATGAAATAAATGTATATTCTATCAAAGGGATTGAGGGCAGAGACAATATTATCATATGTACAATCATTGGAGATGACGTTGCAGCTGACTCCAGTTTTCATATCACACACAGGATGAAGTACATTATCTTCTAGAATGGTTTTCTTGTCCTTGATAATAAATTGTGAAAGTTAGCACTACACCACGTGGAGTAACCTTTTCAAGTGTTTTTTTTTTAATTCCTAGAGTAAAACTATCTGATACACACCATGTTTAACAAATTATACTCAAGGCAACAAGAATTATCATAACTACAATTTTGAATATAATAGGCAACAGAGATAACAAATGTATCGAGTCAAGGTCATGAAATTATTACAACATACAAGCGTAACAATGTGAAAAATATGACATCTGAAAACTACTAAAAATTGTTAAAATGGTAATTTCTGAAAGAACAAGATATTAGAACACTAATATCACTCAGATATTCAAGTGTTAAAAAAAGTTATAGTTTTATTAGCACTCCCTTTATGTTAAAGTTTACTTTAGTTAAATTATATTTTAAAATGTACAGAAAATAAAATTTTCTGTAATGAGCTCTGGTAGACATAAAATAACATAAAATATTTAGTTATAACAATAAATATCTCCCAATATTTTGTTCACAGTATTTTTTTGTTCAATATCCTCTCTCTGGCTACTCTTGTCAGTTGCATTTAATGTCCCAATGAACATTACCTAAAACTCCTGAAAAACGTCATTTATGAAAGTTTTTACCTAAATCTGCCAGGTTTTGTTATGAAATCATAAACATGGCTTGGTACTCTTGATTGTCTAACAAGACTTCTTAAGTACTGATCATATCAATTATAATGTGATACACCGGTCTGTCATGCAGCAGTTTGTAGTAAAACTTTCGAGTGGAATTAAACACTGTATTTAATAATAAAACTATAAAAATCTATTATTTATAAGATACTCATCATTTAGGCAATATATCGAATGATTAAAATTTGACTTCACAACATTCTCTAAGCAGGTCATGTAGAGTATTAAATTTGTAAGATTTAAATATGCAATTCTTATTTAATAATAAAAATCTTTCTCTAAATCAACCTTACATCCTTGTGTCAACTTCTCATTATTATTATAAAATGATAATCCTGCATCTGTTTTAAAAACAGAAGACTAGATTCGGAATACTGTTTTGTTTTTCTTTAGCTACTTACACAGCTAAAGTAACTTTCAGACCTAGCCTGAGACACACTGCTTTCCACACTATAGATTCATACAAATAAAGAATAGCAATCTATCCTAACACTTAAGTTTCATCACACTGGCTTGGCCAATTAGGCAATTAGCTTGCAAGAATGTCGATATCCTGGATACGATCAATACTCTGGTCGACAGATTAATGCACACTAATTGTCTATTCATAATAAATACACCAACAAATGACTATAGCTAGAAGAAACCTCTCCTTACAGAATGTTTCATTTAATATATACATTAACATCGCAGACTTTAAAGCTCATGGTGGGTATGGCAACACTAGAAGGTGAGCAATGCTTGGAACCTTATGAGCCAAGCATAGGGCATAATGAGGCATGATTTAACCATCTGGCCACATTTAAGGGGTATAAGGGCCCGGGAATAATGATTGAACACCCATCCTGGCCAACAAGCTTTTCTTGATAAATGGAATGATAGATTGGCTAATGATGTAAAAGCCTTACTAACAATGGTAGTGATTGTTTTGTAAAGTTAAAGATAGCTTATGTATTTGAATTTAGGGGAAAGGACTGCACCCGTCACCTGTTGTTGCCCATAGATCCGTTAGTGGCATTACCACCATTCGTCTGGCTATTGCTGGAAGTTGTAAAAGTAGTGCTGTGACTGCTGCTGATCCTGCTGTTCATGCTATTTCCCATAGGAGCACTATTCTGCATATTTGTATTGACTGGTGGTACACCAAAAAATGGCGTTGTGAATGAAGTTGGAAAGTATGAATGCGTGGGCGGGATGGTCGAGGCAGCCATAGTGGGGGCAGTCCCCGCCCCAGCGTACCCCTAGTCATGTCAGATGGGTGTGGGTGGCACTGTGAAATCATGGAGAGCGGACCGTACGCTGTCATACAGCGGTCGGTTATCGTCACAGTAATTTTCAGTGCACAAGGAATGTATCTTTGATAGATATGAATCAAAGCTGTCATGACCGATGCGGTCATTGTTCACAGTACCGACCGCCTCCTGGCAACTTCACATGCTCAAGCAATGACATCACATTATTTCGTAATGACTCATAATATTCTGTCAGCTGCGCTCCTCTCTCACCAGCACCAGCCACCTCCTAAAAGGGATATAATTAATGTTACAAGAATGAATTCTCATGCAAATCTCTACTCAAGAAGAAAGTATACAGAATAGCTTAAATATCATTTGAAATTTATTAATATATACTTTGTACCTGTAAAATGTAATAAATATGGATTTAACTATTAGAACAACTTTCATTGCAATTAAGTTAGAACTAAAAGACTAGTCATCACGAAGTTCACGTTGTCAATCATCGTTTCCTTCCATTGAAGAGATTATTAAAGCCAGTCCATCTCCGGCTCGGCAATGTGCTCCCTTGAAGATTCAGTAATGCTAAATGAAACATATTCTCAAAGCTTTTAATATGAACTAAAAAATTCACACAAGTAATATTTTTGTTATATTGTCAGTTTATTTTTTTTTACAGTGATAGTAGCCACTCTGTCATCACTCTGACAGGAAAAGGCTGTCTATGAGAAAAGTTACCTTCTGTTCGGCCTTGAGCGCAGCTTCCATAGAGGAGACGTCATGGCGTAATTTGGTCACGTGGCCCTCCATGGAAGCGTTCTCTTTCTGTAACTCCGAGATCTCCGAGGCCAAGCCAGTGGGGTCCTCTCCGTCTAAAAACAAGAATCATTATGAAGGGCCAGTCTATAATTTGTTTTAAGAAATTCATATTCAGTGAATCCGTCAACCATTAAATCTTTGACAGTGAAACAAAACTGTATGATGTAATACACTAACATGCATAAACGTGCCATGAATTGATTGTCTTGAATATGTAACTGCAGAATATAAGAAGAATATTGCATATATATCAGCAAAAACATATAGATAAGCTCTTAAAGAATGCTTCTCCAAATCATATTTATACCAAGGCTCATATAAGAAGAACCCATATACAAATTATTGTAATAGAGATAATTGCAGGTAAACTACAATTATAAATTAATCATAAATATAGACAACTTATGTAATAAAACTTCTTAGCCAATTATTCACTCTTAATAAACTTCTATTTTTTTTCAAGGAATAATTGACCCAGTCTACCATCAATATCTTCCATCTTTTAAAAGTCTACTTAAGTACGAAAAGAACTTATAACATGCATTACATAGACCAAATCAGAGGATCTCCATGTAATATATATATATATATATATATATATATATATATATATATATATATATATATATATATATATATATATATATATATATATATATATATATATATATATCAGTATATATATATATATATATATATATATATATATATATATATATATATATATATATATATATATATATATATATATATATATATATATATATATATATATATATATATATATATATATATATATATATATATATATATATATATATATATATATATATATATATATATATATATATATATATATATATATATATATATATATATATATATATATATATATATATATATATATATATATATATATATATATATATATATTACATGGCAGGGTTACATGCAGCACTTAGATACTCATAATTCTGAACTGGGATAGAGAATGTTCATCCTCTCTATAATACTACTGTACTTTGATAAAGAAGCATGTACTACTGGCTTTCAGGTTTTACTGTGCTAGTAACTTACATAACAGTACTTAAAATAAGGATTACACACTATCAAAACCAGCAAAATACCAACAGTATGCATTCAAACCTTTGAATCTTAATAATAATTCTGTAATCTTAAGATTATGAAAAATTCAGTACAAATTAGAACGCAAATGGTAAGTTCTATTGTCTCTTTTAGAAAAGCTTTTCTAAAGAATATATTCCCTGCTTACGCTCTTCATGAGTTTGTTACTTTTACATGATATTGTCTTTCAGAAATAAAAAAAATCTGGTGATAAAATATTACTTATTTCCATTTATTCTGGCTATGGAGGAGCCATCACAAATATATGAGCTGTACAATTTAAAGCTTGAGAACAATTACGGCAGTATTAATAAAGATAAAAATTATATTAAAATTGAGGACTATTGTAATTTCTTATCTTAATGATATACAGTACAATAGGATATTTAAATTAAGCACTATTGCTACTCTCCAATTTTATAAAGGAAGATACTTAATTTGAGCACTATTTCTACAACGTCAAAATAAATAAAAATCATATATATTGCACAGCACACAAAATATAAATAGCTGATGAATACTGTGCTATAATCAATTTGGAGGATTACAAAAGTCTTATAAAGGCAATGAGTTCAATGAACAAAAATGATATTGCAATAATGTATGTTTTTGCAGTCTAAGTGCATCATTTAATATTATGAATCTTTCTTGAAAACTACGTATTAAAAAGGTCTACAGATGGCATGCAAATACTAGTTAACTATATTATTACACACAATGACTAAGCACTTTCAACAAAATCTATATTATTCTTTTTCTATTCTTGCCTAATATGTCAGCTGTTCTGTGGCAGAAAAATATTTTGCAGGTAAAAAACTCAGTGAGGAAGGAACTGCCAGCCTCCCCTCCTATATTTCTTTCATTCAGCTCAAATGACATGCAGAGCATATGGGTATGAAAGTCCTTCCTTCCCACTAACAGGGCTACATGTTATTTTGTTTTATTTTTTATGTATCATTATTAGTCCCCATTTGGGGGTGACATAGATGGACTGAGGCTTGGGGAACTAAGGGTGGATGCCCTTCCTATTGCCCTGCTGTGGGTTCAAACTTGGGTCTATCACCTCCCGAGTTGAGGGCTACTATTTACACAATATTGGTCTCCAGGGCTAAATGCTTAATACAAGAGGGAAGTTCATAATACTGACAAATTTAATCAACGCCAAACACAAGCTTCTATTCAAACAAAATATTTGCCACATGCGACACATTATTGTATTCACAAATACTATATTTACATAAAGCCTTATGGGGCATTATATTTACAAAGCATGTTAATTTATGATGTAATTTTTAAAGTGCCATTTCAACAACGGCTTAATTTTCAATAACAACACATACAATTATGGTGTAAAATGCAATAATTATGGTTTAATTTTTAAACAGGAAGTTAGATTATGGTGTAATTTTAAATTTGTTAAAGTATGGTTAAATTTTCATATACTGCACATTATTATTTGGCATGATATTCAAGAGAAGAATTACTTTTCAAGAACTGAATGTTTAGTTAAGGTCTAATATTCAAACAATTTAAATATGGTATTATTTTCATACACTTGATTCAGTTAGGGTAAATACTTTAAGGTATTTTATCATATTAGTTAAAACTTTTCAAATAAAATACACACAATAGCTGGTCAGCAATTCTAAAAGTATACCCCATCACAAAGTTCTAAAAGTTAACTTCAACGAGAGAGAATTTTACAGCAATGCACCTCATAAATATGCAACTTAGCCAATATACAGCATATCAATTTCATTCTTCCAAAGTGCACATATTAACTGCAAAGCATTTATAACTATCGTTATCCGTATGATGATTTACTGTTACACATAAAAATTAGAGGCTATTTAGAAAACTGCATATCCCATACTGTGATATACTGTAACATAAACTTTAGAAAACAGTAATTACAAGGACTTATAAAGCCAACAACCTGCAACTATATATAATGTTAACAAATCAAATTATAACTGATAAATAAAACACGTTTTGCATAAATAGCTATATATCTTATATGTATAATTTAAGGCAATGGCAAGTAAGAGAATATAACACTTGTATCATATATTTGGGAAGTAGCTATAATAAAGAACAGAATGAAAAGCAAGTCACCAACACTTCGTATCTGACTTCAGTAGTGTATGAACACCATCTCAAGTATGGTTGACAGACACTAGTTTCTGTTACTTCAATTTTTGAAAAACTACATTTATTCTTTCATTAGAAATGACTATATTCTATTAAAAATAGTTATCTAATTAGTTGCAAACTTAAGTATATCAAGGAATATATATATGCTTCTAAAACTAAAGAGTTCGTATCCAGCAAAACTGTACGGTAGCAATATAGAGATAGCTACAGGTAAGGGGAGAAAAGAAAGATGGGTAAAAAAATAATTGTTGCATGCAGGACGCACCTGTTTTGAAGGTCATAGCTGGATCATCCATCCTAAGCTTCTTAGCAGGTGGGGGCTGGAGTGGGTGGAGGAGTGGGCGGGCCAAGAGGGAGTGGGCAGCTGAGGGTGGGCCCGTAGGTGCACCCGTTGAGTATGAGGCCGCCAGAAGGGGAGGCCGAGGATCACCCATGGCAGCTAACCCAGTGGGGACGCCCATGCCCATGCCCAGACCCGCCCCCCGCCCCCCTCCAGGGAGCGCATCTTGTTGCGGTTGGCGATGGGACAGCCCGAGGCACTGGGGATACACACCATGGCAAGTTAGTCTGCCACCTGACCAGCGGCCGCCACTACTACACATTCTCTCTCAATATTACCAAGTTTGGCTACTTATTTTTCAGCTTAGCATGCAGTATGTCCGATAAGGGGCACTAGCATGGTAATAAGAAATGGGATCCAGTGGCTTAACTCCACTTGAGGTCAGCTGGAACCCTGCGTATAGTTGGGGTCCAGCATTTTGGATCATTTGCAAGTAGCTATTAATCAATCAAATTTTGGGGCTATAAAAATTATTTATGGCTTTAAATGCAGTACTCAAATAAAAGCATCTGATTACATATGAAATTTAGTGTTTACATTATTTTTGAACCCCCAAACAGAAACAGAAACTACATTCTAAGCGTCGAAACAAGTTTCCCTCCCATAATTACTGTAGAAAATAAGATGAAGCTCTAGATGTGGCAGACAATTGGAAGTGAAGGCCTCAAGTGGTGTTTGGTTCTGGCTCCCGTAAGCTCAGGCCTTCTTACCTCCTGTGACTGAGAAACTTGCCCGTGGAGTGCCCCGACCCATCACATCCAGGGACTGGACAGCTAAGGGCAGCACAATGGCAGTCAGTGAGGTCATGTGAGGTGAGTGGGGCAAGAGCAGCGCTTCAGGAGGGAGGGCGGGGGGTTTGGCACTCCCTACTCACTCCTGGCAGGCTGATAACTATAGATCTATGACTCTACATTCTGGTGCATCACCAGTTACTTTTAATTACTTTTTACAACTTTGAAAAAGATTTAACTAAGAGTAAAATTATTATATTACTGATTTCATTAAAGCAAATGGTCTATCCATGGATGACTGGGTTTCATTTATATTGGGCCTCCCATACACCAACTTTTGAAACACACTAAAGGGCAGACGAGTGGACCACAACCAGATACGAAGGATGAGGCTTGGACCTCCAATGCTAAATTACTTTACTACATAAAGTATATTTATGCCACAACTTTTGCCAATAATGGAAGAATTGGAATAAGACTAGGAATATTCATGCAACAAACTTGAACTCGGATGAAAGCATGCTGAGGGAGCTTTGCCTCTCACACATCAAGTCATGTTATTCATGAGCTTGTTAAATGTTGCAATATGAATTAATATAGCACATAAAAGGGTCCAAGCCTCGGACCTTAGCTTGTGTTAAGGTTTGGCCCTTAAAAGGTGTCCAACAAAAGCGGGTACAGACACTGCAACACACACACAGAAACTACAAACCATGATAAGTGATTTGGAAGCTTTGGTAAAATATAGGGAATAAAAAACACTATAATAAGCTTTGTTGTGAAATGGATTGAATTTTACCATAGTTCCATGACCACAGAAAATGTTCATTTATTAAAGATTCACAATATATTCTCGAAGAAAACAAAGATAAAGAGATGCTTACCGGAGAGGCTCTGAGTCCTGAGAGTCTTTGGGTTTATGCTTTGGTTTATTGGCTCTAGGGCAGCCGGAGAGGGATCGATGAGATGAGTAGTTCCCTGTGACATGGCCAGATCCATCACATCCTGGTGTGAGACACTTCAGCTCCTGGGTTTGGTGCTGGATACTCGAACGGTCAGCTCGTGGACACCCGGACAAGCTGGATGGTGGTGTGAATTAAGCTTTTTAGATTATGGTCAAGAATGAAAGAATCATTTATATGTAATGGACGGAGGGGCAAGTTTAAAATTTTACTATGACTTGACTGAGAATGAACGGTAATTCATATTCTTGTGAACCTGTTAATCAATAATATGTATCTATGAATGCAAAGGAATTCAGATTTCCAGGTGCACCAGTCTATATGGTTCATATATATATATATATATATATATATATATATATATATATATATATATATATATATATATATATATATATATATATATATATATATATATATATATATATATATATATATATATATATTAGACAAATGCCCTCCTATGCATTTCTGGCACTAGAAAATTACAGAGCAATTTGCAAAACTGTAAATTATATACGCCAATAATATGCATACCAGTGAATTCTCTTGATGATGATATCAAGAAATAAGTACATAAAAATTAAGGGAGATAAATTTTTCAAAATGTATTACAATTAGGAATATGAATAATGAAAAAAAATAGTACAGAATGTATTTAAACAGTGAGAAAAAGTGTTTCATATATTCTTTCCACCTAAATCAAATGGAAAGATATCAAGTAAATCTTGATTAATATGATCAGTTTATGAAATATGAAGATTTATATCACTTTTACTTGCAGAAATCTTTCAAATTTATCCCATAGAAGAAAAATCCAAACTATGTTGTATTAGCACGTGACTGAAAACTCTGTAAGGTACTTTATTATTAAGACATTTAATGTGACTTTCTAAATATAAATTGAGGCTCTCTTCCACATGAATACACAAAGAGGTGCGCATCAACGCTGTAACATGTCTACAACTTCCAGATAATATTACTGTAAGGAAAATAATAAAACAATAACACAATCTGTTGTTACAACTTGCCCGGCCTAAGCTATTAATGGCATCTATCACATAGATTCAGTAGTAAGATAAAATATCAGTAGAACAAAACCAATATAGAAATGGTCTCCAGCTTTGAAAATGAGTTACTATAAAAAATTAAATCCTATCTTTACAAAGATCTGCTGGCATGGATGAGATCATGCAGAAATGGATGAAGTAGCCTCGCAAGATTTTGCTTCTGTACATAAAAATAATCTAGGCACACCCCTTAAGATTAACAGATTCAAAGTGAGTGCCTTCTTATCACTAACCTTCGATGAGTGGCATAGTTGCCTGTAACATGACCCATACCATCACACCCAGGAGTTGGACACTGGATAAGTTCTTTGCCATCACGTCTACTGCTGGAGCGTGTGTATGCCCGCACACTGTTACCGAGCAAAGGTTGCAGAGTTACCATTACTTGTATTCAATGTCAAAAACACCTACCACACACACACACACACGCACACACACACACATACGCATCACATAGACTATTCTTTGGTAGGGAATAAAGTATCAAGATTCTGCATGTTGTATCTAAATTCTCTCGCTCTTTAAAAATACGAATATTCTCAAGATTAAATACAAATATCTTTCTGAAATATACCCTATAATAATATAACTAATAAACGTTATGGTAAGGCTATAGTATATTGGGGTGTTTTTTCTAATAAACCCTTAATAAGAGAAACATACTTCAGGCTTAACATGTAATAGCCCAAGTAAAGTGATATATTTAAGTTAAAAGGTTATATTATAAATACCAGAACAGAGCACTTGCCCCTTAATTTTCATGATTCATGTTACTTACGGAAATGTACGCCCATTTAGTACATCCTTACCAAAGAAATTATTAGTGAAATAGTTCAGAATAAAAATGTTACAACTAATTCTAAGTTTGATACTAATAATAAATGGCATTTTCCTTACCTATCCGGCATTGGAGTTGATGGAGGCTGTGAGCGTGAAGGAGAGAGCTGATATGGTGTGGTACATGCAGTTGTGGTCATATAATCACCACCCATAGTAGCACCGTAAGTGCCTGCACCCATATAACCACCCTGATAGCCTTGATAGCCCATGTAACCAGTGTTATAAGCAGCTGTTACATCATATGGGCGAGTGGTCATGGAGTTGTAACCTTTACCAAGTAATAAGCAAGGACAGTGCAATTTAGACAGGTTATTAGCAGAGATAAAGTTTAGTACATATATTAAGATTACACGCTAAGTACTATAGCTTACCATTCATATTTCTATAATCATGTGTTCTGTCTGGAGTTGTAACATAGGTGTTATCATGAGGTGGACATACTGATGCTGTGGGGGCTCTTGTATAATCAGGTGTGACCCCATATTCTAATGGTCTCGCTAAACTGAAATTTACAGGTTCTGCCGGAGAGGAGAAATCCACAGGTTCTGTTTGTTCGTCAATGCTCTGAGGTTGTTGGAAAGGTCCTCCTCCTCCTCCCCCTCCTCCAGGGTATCCAGTCCCCAATCTTGAAGGTGGGCTGTACTCTGGGCTGGTAGGACCACTGAAACAAAACAGACATTTTAAAAAATTGTTCTATAACAAACAGAACTTGAAATCTGGTTAGCCTAAAGGAACACCATAACTAAGGAAACTGCACTAAGCTCCCAATGGCTAACAGAAGAGAAAAAGGAGGATCTGAACAGTAATGTTGTTTATTTACAATTATAACGTGTTGAGACTATTAGGGGGGGGATCTGTCCTAACCACAAGACTAAAGATACCTGAGTGAGCCAGGCGGACGGGCCAAGGAGAGGTCAAGTGTTTGGTTGGTATGCTGGGAATCATGAGAACTGCCTGGAGATACTAACTGTGGCCCACTGTAGCATGGAGAGACACCAGGTCCTGGGTATTGAGGCGAGGTTACCATAGGACCTCCAGTTCCCATAGGTCCAGACAGGTCCATCACATTTGCCGGAGACATTGGGTTGGGACCAAGCGCTGACGTTTTCACACTTAGGTTGATCGCTGAACTGTCGTAACGGTAAGCAGGGCTGAAATAGGAAATCTAATTAAAGGAAACTTTTTTCAAGCTTAAAGTTCAACTTGCAAAACCTTACATATACAAGAAGTACATAACATACATAAACAGGCGTGACTACAATATTTACAGTTTCATTCTAACCGGCTTATATGTAATAAATCTGTTCCTGGTAAGGACTCATGTACCCAGGTCAGTCATAGCCATGGACCAACTGCCATTATGGACATCTGGTAAAACCAAGCTATACATAACAACAATAGTCGGTACACTGGCCACAACCATCAGAGACACCAAGGCAGCAGGGATAAATTATATCAATAATTGTTCATATATGATATCTTCTCCTGTGTATGATAACCGAGTGAGTGGACTTAATTTTATCTTTCTATTCCTTTTATTCTAGCTTGTTTTGCAAAGAGAAAATATTTTCAGGGAAGGTGGGACTATCAACCCCAAGCTCCCCAATCATGTTGTATTGCCTCTTCAAAAAAAATAATAATTTGGTCTTATTATTTATACATACTCCCTTCTCCAAGTTAATTCAACAAGGTGGCCACAATCATAAGAAACAGAAGCACAGTAAAAAAAACATTACTCACCTACATCTATTTAACCAAAATACATTGCTCATAGTCATATTTATACATGCCATACATAATAAAGATGATGAAGATACCATTACATTATAATTATATTTATGTATAATAATAATAATAATAATAATAATAATAATAATAATAATAATAATAATAATAATAATAATAATAATAATAATAATAATAATAATAATAATAATAATAATAATAATAATTACATCTATAAGAGATGGATTTGAAAGTATGAGTGAATTTATACAGGATTGAAAAGATGCAAATAAATAATTTCTCCTTCATTATTTGTGTCTTCCAATGATTGTAGAGACCTTCCTGACTCTGGAAGCAGAAATCAGTGTTCAAAATAAAAATATTAATAATAAAGGACTCACCTCTGATACATTGTGTTAGGTGGCACTGGAGGCATACATGCTACGGAGCAAGGAGTGGAATCATTTAGTTTGACTTCAGCTCCACATGCTTTGTTCATGAAGAAACTGTTATGTGTTGTCGTTATAGGATATTCTGTGGTCACAGGTGGTTTTAATCCATCAAACGGAGCATGAGGAGCAAGTGGACCATTTGCTCCCACTACAGGACCTGGAGGTGCCGGAGTCATTGGAGCTATAGAAGCACCAGCTATGGAACCACCTCCAGCAACTGAACTTGTATCAAATGTTGTAGGAGTTGGAGGCATATGAGGCTGTGAAACAGGGATGGCTGCTTGCCTATCCAGATCTAACGTTGTATAAGAGTGTGGTAAATCAAATCTTGCCTCACTGGCACGAACTTCAGTAATGGCTGCTGGTCGAATCAGACCCGCCTCATCTTCCCCTTTATATCCAAAACAACCAAGTCCCGTACTCTCTGACACTGTAACCGTGACTGAAGAGCCCAAAGTTCCTACTGGCTTACTGGGGCTGATGGTATTTGTTCTTGTACTATTTGTACTACTGTTTGAAGTAGTGGTAAGAGTGACACTAGCACTGTTATTGTTGTTGTTGTTAGCTGTAGATGTATTGTTATTATTTGTAGGGGTGAGAGCTAACCTTCCTCCAGTAGACACTTCCTCCATGCAGGCTTTGGGCGGATCCTGTGGTCGAAGACCAGATGGATCGTGAGTAGTGGCAGGTGGAATAGTAGTAGTCTCCATCAAGTTCTCAACCTCAGATGATTGTATTCTGCCACAATTGTCTGGGGGAGTAGAAGGAGTTTCTGTATTACCTGTAGATAGCTTAGCTGCTTTGAGTATTGCAGAAGGACTCACAGATGCTGAAGGAGAACCACCTGAGGGACTATTATTTTCTTCTGGTACTGGGGAACACAAAGCTGCAAAACCCTGTGGTGAGGGAGCACTGGGCAAAGTCACCGGAAGTTCAGATGCAGATGGCGTGGAAGACGTAGTAACAATTTCTTGTTTAAGTGGAAGCAGTGAAGGTAAATTTGAGAGAGGAGCAGTTGTAGCTACTAATGAAGGTGATTGTTTCAAGGATGTTATCTCAGAGGAGAAATGCTCACTGGATGAGGAGCCTGAAGTACCTGAAGATACTGGCAAAGCTTTGGAGTTAACAACTGATAAAGGATCTACTGCTGATACAGATAGTCCCACAGCTGGTGCAGATACAGCAATACTTGACACAGCTGTAGTAGACAAAAGTGATGGCAGTGATGGCTGGGATGAGAAGTCCAATTGCTTGACCAAGCACACAGGTCGGATCAATCGATCAGATGTTGGAGCTGCAAGTGAAAAATATAAGGAATGAAAAGTTACCACGAAATTGCAATCTCAAAATTGTAAGTAATTTCTTTACCATTTTCAAAGTGCAAGAGTTACATGTTTCAGTAAGATACCTTTCCTACTGATACAAGTAAAGATTTTTAAATTCTTTAATTAAGAAGCTATCTGACTTGAAAGCAAAATACAGAGCTAAACCAGTAAATATAATTCATAAACAAATATATGAATAACTTTCTGACAATATTTATTTCTTTGCATATTTGGCAATCCAAGTGATCATGTATAACATATCATAATAAGGAATACCTGTCTGTTGGAGAGGTGGGATATGTGGAGGCTGCTGCAGCAGTGCCATGCGTTGGCGGGCGTGTCTGGCAGCCTGTTTGGAAGCCGCAGCAACAGGGCAGCCAGAGAGAGAACGGTGGCAATGACGTGATTGGTTGACGTGGCCTCGGCCGGAGCAACCCGGCGTCGGGCACTTAACGATTGTTTCGTGAGCAGCAAGGGCTAAAAAAAATAGAGGGAATATATTTCAACATACATGTTAACAACACTTTTCAATAACATAGTTTGACTTACACCAATGATATTAATATGATCTCCACCATGGTCATCATTATCTTCAATAAAAAAAAATTATATAAGGCTATAATTTATATGGTACTGACACCAACATATGCAATCTTAGTGTAAGAAAAATAAAATTCCTACATCATCATAACAACAGGGGGCATAGCAGTTGCCCATTCGTAGAGTACGTGTGTCAGGAAGTGATTAGGGTGAGTTTGATCCCACTACAGGCTATTAGGAAGGGGATCTAGCCTTAATTCCCCGGTTCCAACATGATTGTGTCCGCTGCCATTCGAATGGGGACTAACTGTGACACAAAATTATGTATTACATAATCTTTATAAGAAACAGTCTTTCTTTACCTTCCTATCTGGAACTACTCTTGTTTCATGAAATTTTATGTATCTACATATATATACAGTGGTGACCCCAACCCACGAACGCCTGTACTCACGAACAAAATTTTGAAGAAAAAAATTGACCCCAACCCACGAATGCCTGTACCCCCGAACAAAATTTTGAACAAATTTTGACCCCAACAAACGCATGTGTTGGCCAAGCCACCAAGTGTCCCACTCGCCCGCTCTCAGTTCTGCATTTGTGCCTGCACTGCATGGTTTGTTCGTGATCTGTTCATAGTTCTTGCTTTATTTTTTATTATTTTACCTTTCATAGAGCCCTTATTATGGCTCCTAAGTTAAAAGTGTTAGTGATATTGGGGGACTCTTGTTCCAAAAATTAATCCCCCCTCCTCCTTCTCCACCACCATCCACGCATGCAGGCAACAATCATCCACCAAAAAAAAAAAAAGGTAAATACAGTACTGTTTCTTATCTACATTATTTTTTTTACCTACAATATATACTATTTCCTACTGTATTTGTTATTAGTGGAAGAATGTGACAACTTTTTCTAAGCGTTGGTCTTTGCTATTTTATACTGGGTATCAACTAGTGAACTGCATACTGTATACCTGAATACGTACATGTTTTACTTTAGAAGAGTAGAAACCCTCTCTATTATCAATGTAATTTTCCTTTTACAGATGAAATACATATAACCTGCATTATATGTCATGTTTTTAGTGACTAAAAAAAAATTTAAAATTAATATTTATTGTGACCAGGAACGGATTCATTGAATTTACATGCTTTTCAACAGGAAAAATAAATCCAACCCACGAACAATCCAACCCAAGAACAGATTTTGGGGATGGATTAAGTTCATGGGTTGGGGTTACCACTGTATATATATATATATATATATATATATATATATATATATATATATATATATATATATATATATATATATATATATATATATATATATATATATATATATATATATATATATATATATATATATATATATATATATATATACACTCAACTTGCTTTTTACATGTTGTTATAATACGCCAAATTGGAATAACGCCTCCAAACAATAATAGTAAAAAAAATACGAAATGTGCGAGCTACACGCATGAGGGCAAAAAAAAAAAATAATAATAATTGTTAAGTAACTAAGCGATCGCCTCTGAGGCAGTTTCTCACCATGCTGACATGTGTTTCAGTCACTCTTCACCCACTCTTAACCCCAAAACCAACCAGTCATTTCCTCTCCCCCTTCCTCCTCCCTTCCCTACATCTTAAGTCTCCTCCTCCTTCTCCTACCGCTAATGTCATCTTTGTTTACGTTTGCAGATATGGGATCGTTCTCAGGGATCGTTAATTTTTTTTTTTGCTGTACAGTATTTATTTGTAAATCTGTATATCTTTTATACTCTACACTATTTGCATGTTAACATAAATAATTACAGGTCTTTCTGCTTTGCTCTATACTTATAAAATATGTTTTACTTATCTTATATCTTAGGCATAGTGTGTTTATGTAAGGTTGTGGAAGTATATACGCCTATTATCATTGTTTCTTATGGTAAATGACTGGTTACATTACACGAATTTTACATTACACGTCACTTCTGAGAACCTATCTTTGCGTTGTTCCAAGAGCTGAGTGTGTGTGTGTGATATATATATATATATATATATATATATATATATATATATATATATATATATATATATATATATATATATATACATATATATACAGTGATCCCCCGCTGTATCGCGTTTCTTGGTTCGCGTTTTCACTGTATCGCGTCTTTTTTTGGCAAATTATTATTGTAAAATACTATGTACATGAGTATGTTATGTACTTACCACTTCATTCACCGTAATTTTATCTATCACTTTCATATAAATTTACGTTGCATGCTGTTATTTATGAAGTAAAGGGTGGTTTGTTAACAGTACAGGGAGGGTTTATACAGTGTAAACGTAAAAATAAATAAAAATATCTATGTACATATAGGCTGATACTACTTCGCAGTTTTCCTGTCTCGCGCCGGGTCCCGGAACCGAACTACCGCGATAATGGGGGGATTACTGTATATATATATATATATATATATATATATATATATATATATATATATATATATATATATATATATATATATATATATATATAGACACTCCTCAACTTACGAGTGAGTTAGGTTCCAGAAGTCCGTTCGTAAGTAGGATTGTTTTTCAGTTGTGTTTAGGTAAAAAAAAGTACTGTACAGTACATACATATGCAGTAATGCACAGCACTTAGGCTAAAAACACATTACTACATAAAACAAAGTATGCAGTAATAATGAAATTTAATGCAGTAATAACAAAGTACAGTACAGTAAACCATACATATATACATGGGTAGATTATGGGTAGGTTTTTGTTCGCATCTGCGAATGTTTGCAACTCGGTTATTTGTAAATCGGGGAGCTTTGTGTGTGTATATATATATATATATATATATATATATATATATATATATATATATATATATATATATATATATATATATATATATATATATATATATTAATAACACTGAACTGTTAACATAAATTCTAAAATGGTAGGAAAAGCCCATTAAATAACACAAGGAAAATATATATGTAAAAAGTACTTATTAATTTCGTGACCTTAACTGGCTACCTTCTCAAAGTACTTTGAGAAGGAGACCAGTTAGGGTCACGAAAATAATAAGTACTGTTTATGTATATATATTCGCTGTTTTATTTAATGGGCTTTTCCTACCATATATATATATATATATATATATATATATATATATATATATATATATATATATATATATATATATATATATATATATATATATATATATATATATATATATATATATATATATATATATATATATATATATATATACAGGATTTCCTCAGTGTACACTGTCCTAGAGTTACGATGTTTTGTGGTTACAATACATTTCCCATAAATTATTTTGTCATTTTTAATAATTTTTGGCCTGTATTATGTCTCCTAAGCATAAAGCAGATTCTTCTCATGAAAGTTTTTCGAAGAAAAGGAAATCCACCACCATGAAAGTGCAATTAGAGGTAGTGAAATGAATGGAATAGAGAGAAAGTTTACTGCTGCATTACCATAGGTGCTTATCTAAGTGTATTCTGACTTACACTGAAATTCGGGTTACATCACATTTCAGGAACAGAACTCTGACATAAGTTGAGGACCTCCTGTGTATATATATATATATATATATATATATATATATATATATATATATATATATATATATATATATATATATATATATATATATATATATATATATATATATATATATATATATATATATATATACAAAACTAGTGCCATAAATACTCAATTTCAGCTACGAGGAGAGGTTGAGGGAATTAGACTTACCATCACCCAAAGCCATAAGTATGAGGAGGAATATGGTGTTGGTCTTAAAATTCCTTCATAGTTTTACAGAGTAGATAGGGATCAATAATTTGATTTGGATGACTTTAGAACTAGAGGTCATAGTTTGAAGATTCATAAGAAAACTACTTTGCAAGATGTAATAAAGTATTTTTTTAGTGTAAGAATGATTGATGATTGGAATTTGCTAAGCAAGAAAGTTATTAATGCTAACTCAATCCAAAGTTTCAAGGACAAATATGCTAAGTCTCACTGAGAATAAAAATGGAACAACCAGGAAACAAGGGAGTTATGAGCATAGAGCTCATTTTCATGGCACATTTAGTTAATTACAGATGTAGTGTAGAAACATGTTTGTGAAAGAGCCAGTGAAGGACTAGAAAAAATTAAACATGGTGTGATTAAAAGGGTGAATCCACTGATCAAACAGGCACTTGATAAAGAGAAATCAGTGATAATATCAGCATTAAGTGAGTCCAAGGAGTCAACATGACTAATGAGACATAAACATAATAAAACAAGGGTTTTAGACCTGGTAAGGAGAAGCTTGGAATAGTATGTGGTCCAGATAATATTGTAAACGTTCAATGAATTGGTAAATACTCTAGTTAGGAAAAGGCAAGAATAATGACAGTAACCATTGAGAGAGGGGACACATGTAAAAAATTACAGATGAAGGCAAAAATTTAAAAATACCTTAAAGAATTCATAACAGTGTTCATTAGTCCATATAAAACACAGGAGGAGATAGAAGGGTTCAAAAGCTGGTTTACAAGAAGCTTAAAGGCTAAACGAGGGAAGAAATGAGCATGAAATTTTTTGTTGTTTCAGGGTTCTTCCAACCAAAGGGGTGATAAAGAATATAATTCTAGGAATTCAGAGGATGCAGCCTCATTATGATTGTTGTACATAAATGTTGATGGGGTAGCTCTTAATGGAGTTGAAATATAGGATAAGATTCACGAAAGTGTGGCAGATATAGTAGCAGTTACAGAGACTAAGTTAAGTGAAGACAAAAATTGTTACAGTTTTCCCTAAGGGCTCCAGAATAATGAGGGCTGATAGATGTGTGTGGACTGGTGGAGGGATTGTGTAATGACTGTAGATTTTAATTACGAGTTTACTTGATTTTGAAGAGGTAGTTATTAAAGACTTAGATAATAAATATTCTCTGTTTACTGGTACTTTGCTTTATTTAGTTAAATAATTTAATTAATAGTAATAATGGTATGTGTGAAACTGATTAAGTTATCCTAATTATAGAAACTTGTTTTACTTTGCATGCTTAAATGAATAACTAACCTTTTGTCAGTTTTAATCCACCATAAAATTATTATTAACGTTGCATGTCATAAGCATTGCCAATGTTCTCTACTGTAATAATGTGTTACGGTCTTTGTCTTATTGATTTCATTTAATTATGATATTTTCAGGTATATTTTATTACTATCTTATTTTTAATATAATTTCCGTATGTCAAAGATGTGTAAATATTGTAAATTATGTTATTTGTATAATTAGTTACATACTCAATCTAGATAAGGTATGATTGTAAAATTTGATACAATTTACTTCTCAGAAACTGTCAGGATTATGAAGGGATCTGATATATCTGACAAATTAGAATCTGAATTCCAGATCAAAACTTAGCACTAGGGTCTGCCCCTCTCTTTTTTTCTCTCTTACTTTATTTAATTTTCTTGCTTTTCCCTCCAATTCCCTTATATCCTTAATCCCCTCCTTTTCCCCCCCTCCTATCCTATCCCATCCTAAAAAAAAAAAAAAAAAAATTATGAAGGAGCCACGAGTCGGGTATCAATGAACCTAATTGGAAATAGTCAGATTCTTATTACCCTTCTTAGGTTCAACTCAACAGAAGGTTGGTAACCCTCGCAACAGCATTTCTTACAAATGAGAGATTTAACGTTAAAGAAATAAACTTTGCTATAGAAAGTGAGTGCAAGGAATTTCTTGTTGCTTGAATGAATAATAGTTTAGAACATTACAATAGCTGTTGTATATAACCCACCAAGGAATCAACAAAGGCTAAAGATTTATGATGAAAGTCATAGTAGCACTCTTCAAGCTATAAAACTCAGTTCTTAACAACACACGTGAGAGAAAATGCAAGATTTTGATTATGGGACATTTTAATTATAGAGAAATAGATTGTTGGATTAATCTTAACCAGCACAGCGAGGAGGATTCTTTTGGGGCAAAATTCCAAGATCGTTTACAAGGAAATTTCCTACACCAACATGTACTAGGACTAACGATGGCCAGAGGTGGGGATGAGCCATCACATCTCGATCTAATAGTCACAGATAATGCATTGGATATTGGTAAATTTGAGTATGAATCACCTTGGAAAAAGTGACTACTGTGCGTTGTTGATGGAGTATATCATCGGAGTTGTTCTGTCTGAGAGTAGGGACACTGAGAAGGACACAAAACTGAATCATCCGATAGGAGAGTACAATAAAATTAATTATCCTTTTGCAGCATTTACTGACTGGATGAACAAATTTAACAACATATATATATACAAGAGAGATGTGCAATTTCTTTTTGTGTGAGGAATACGAGAAGATAGTTATTTGTTGCATACCACCCACCAAAATAAGGGGTATTAATAATAGATAGAATGGATTCAATAATGAGCGTAAGAGAGCTAAGGAGTGGAGAGGCAAATGCCAAAATAGGCATAGGAGGAGAAAAAATATAAATGCCTGGCAGACTTACAAACGAGCAAGAAATGATTACCTAAGTAAAAGAAGAAAGGCAAAGAGGGATTATGAGAGAGATATTACCGGGACGGCTGAAGAAATCCCAAAATTATCCACAGCTTTGTCAGATGAAAACTGAAGGTCAGAGAACAAATTTTAAATTAATAGAGGGCATATGAAGAGATCTTCGAAGAATTGATCAAGGAGTTTCAGTCAGTATATACAGTAGAAAATACTCCACCCCTCAGATTTAAGTGGCTAATGACATTCAATACTTCAAAATGTAAGGTAATGAGAATGGGTACAAGTACAAGAAGGGCTGAATTTGGGTACTCAACAGCAGGTGTAACACTTCAAAACACAGAGAATAAGAGAGATCTAGAAGTAAACTTATTGGCAGATCTGTCTCTGGAAATGCATATAAATGACATAGTAAGGGATGCATATACTTTCTTAGCATATGTAAGGATAGCCTTCAGACACATGGATAAGGAAATGTTCAGCGATGTTTATGTAACTTATGTGAGGCCAAAGCTTGAATATGCAACACCTTTTTGGAATCCGCACTTGAAAACGAATACAAATAAGCTGGAAAACGTTCAAAGACTGCTACGAAACCTGTGCAAGAAACACGCTATCTCAGGTATGAGGGGAGGCTGAGGGAATTAGATTTACCATCACTTAAAGCTAGAAGAATAAGGGGAGGATATGGTGACGGTTTTTAATTTCTTCATGGTTTTGACAGAGTGGAAAGGCTCCAATATTTTTATATGGTTGGCCCTAGAGCTACAGGTCATAGTTTGAAACTTTATAAGAAAACTTCTGGGCAGGATGTAAGGAAGTACTATTTAAATGTAAGAATAGTTGATGATTGAAAGTTACTAAGCAAGGAAGTAGTTAATGCTAAGTGCAGTCATAGTTTCAAAGATAAATATGATAACTATCGTTGAGTATTAAAACGGAACCAACCAGGAAACGGGGAGTTACGAACATAGGGCTCTTTCCCGCAAGCACAATTAAGTAATTACAAATATAGAGACACATTCATGCCAGAATGATATGGTTCCTTAATGAGTGTAAGAGAGCTAAGAAGTGGAGAGACAAATACTGAAATAGGTATATGAGGAGAAAAAATATAAATGCCTGGCAGACTTACAAACGAGCAAGAAATGATTACCTAAGTAAAAGAAGAGAGGTAGATAGAGATTATGAAAGTGATATTACCAGGAAGTTTAAAAAACATCCCAAATTTTTCCATAGCTTTGCCAGAGGAATACTGAAGGTCAAAGAATAGGTTTGCAGATGGAAGCATCACTGAAACAGATAGAGAGATCTGTGAAAAACTGAACAAGGGGTTTTAATCAGCATATACAGTAGAAAATACCCCACCCAATCAGACTGCAGAGATAAGAGATAATGAGCTGGTATTAGAGAACATCATCTTTTCAGCTAAAGAGGGCAAACGTTGATGGAGCTAGATGTCCATAAAGCTCCGGGCCCTGATGACATATCCCCTTATGTACCTCTGAAATGTGATAAACCTATATCAGTGGCACTATGCATCTTATATGAAAAGTTACTGCAATTCGAGGGGATTTAAAGATACAGGAAACAAGAGAACGTGGTATCTATCTTCAAAAAGGGAAGGAAAGATACAGGTCCAAACTATAGGTCTATTTCCTTGACCAGCATAGTTTGCAAATTTATGGAGAAACTACTAAGAAATGCATCTCTCTTCACTTGGAATCCTTCAACTTTCTGTCAGTAAGACAACAGGGCTTCAGAGAAGGGAGATCAACATAACAAACTTATATTTTATGATGAGGCAAGCTAGATCTTACAAGCAAGCGAGGGCTGGGTGGAATGCATACTCTTAAATTTTTAGAAGGCATTTCATATGTTCCCTTACTGGAGACTTATTAAAAAGC
>JAXCGZ010002809.1:0-34557 GCA_037179515.1 Halocaridina rubra | reverse complement strand
TGATTAATAGTTTAATGCCCTTCCTATCACCCCACTGTGAAATCAAACCAAAGTCCTTCACCTCGCAAGTCAAAAATTCTACTGTTACACTGTGGTGGTCCCCCCAAAAACGTTTTCACATTACTGTATATATAAAAATGACGCTATAAAAGTAGATGTAATACAAACAAGTAGTAAAAGGTTTAAAGAACATACCAAAGGAAATAAAAAAAATTACCGTAATTCCTTTGCCATATCACTTCAGGCTTAAGCTTCTTTGCATGCAATAACTACATGCCAAGCAATATTGTGCATCATAATATTTTTGAATAAGTCTACAAATGATAATTAGAATTATCAAAGGATCAAATGATTAAAGCTCCTATATCTTCATCCTCAGAAAACAAATAATTGCAGATTAATGAATATACGAACTCAGTCACCTATTATTCTCTTATCCTGTACATTTACGTATAGGATATTAACATATTATCTAAGCACATAATCATACTTTGAACAGAGATACATGTAATAAAAACATGCCTCAAATGAGAAAATACTTTACAGTCTTCCGCCATCCATCATATAAAAAGAATGATAACTGTAGTTTTATCTTATTACTACACCATTAAAATGTTAATATTAAAGGATAATAAAAGTCTCTGTACATGGTCAAGTGCAGCCTGACTTTGTGGTGCATTATCAATAATAAAGCTAAAAAAGAATGTACATTCAAGTGCCTTCTTTCAATAAATAGCTCTTGACTGATCTTTTTTAAACTTAAGCATGTTTGTTCATAATTTATCAATGAATTAATTTGCACATTTTTTTCATGAGACATAACTCGAGAATATATATATTAATTCCCAGGCAAAAATTACTATGGTTCAAAATCACATTATAGACCTCTGCTTTTCAGAATGTGATAAGAACAGTACTTTACACAGAAGAGACTGTGGGATTGTGAATTTTACACAGCAAACAAAACAGCACTTGCACAGTACAGATGAACAAATTTATTATACAAAATATGTTCATGTATATTATCAACACACATTGTTTACAAAGCACACTTTCATGGACATTTCTCACACAACAGTGTAGCAAATACACAATATCATATACAATAAACTTCTAGGTAGAGTAATAAATATATACTCATTTAACATTATATCTAAACTGGAAAGCATGATTGACATTTCCACAGTACCTGTTTCTTACCATGGGAAGAAGGTCATTATGATATAAAAGGAAAATTAACTTGCATCTGAACATAGATTTGACGACCACACAACTCAACGGAGGTTCTGACATTAAGAAAACTAAATACCAATTATACAAATAATTGATTATATATGGAACTTCAATTCTCAAGAGAATGACCTTATGTAGCCTAGTAACAACTTTGCACATATGGGCGTTTTGACATTGGGTGCCTTAGAAATACAACAAATTAACAATATGATTTCTTATTAAAAATGTGCTATAAAGGAGAAAATAAACCTAGAAAATGCAAAACTCTCTCTCAAAAGAAACAGGAAAAAGAACACTTTACAGTAATTCAAATACAAAATCGCTCCAATCCAGTAGGCTTCAATGCCGATTATAAGGTTTTCTCATCTTTGTCTAATAGATTTAAAAAAAACGATGAAACAAAATAGGGAGGGATGAACTGCCAAACCCCAGCTTCAATACCCCTTTCAGTCACCAAAAGATACATACAGTGAATCCATTCTCCCTTACCACCATGGAAAAAAATTCTATCTTACATGCAGGGTTAGGGTTACAACTCGGCCACAACATATGTTTCTTTTCAAAAGACTTATATCTAATGTTATGACAAATGAATAAAATTTCTTAGAAGAGCTTTCTACTGCATTTACAACAGCTGTTTACATTTTTTCTGATTGTGAGCATAGACTTGAAAAGTATTACTTTTCTCCTTACCGAGAACTATAATAAAAGAAATTTATTTTTCAATAACAATGAAAAAAGAAAGAATATTAGGTAATACATGCTGAATAAGGAAAAGAAAACTATCAACTAATTTAATTTGATAGTTTGCTCCAAACATTCCTGAATTATAAGTAGTTACTTTTTTCTTGTAGCTCGTGTCTAAGCTCATGGCTCCTCAACCTTTGCCCTACCCAATCATTTTGTAAGACTATCATGTCTGCAAAGACAGCAGATGCTTGGAGACAAATGACACCATTACTGTCCCTGCCACATCAAGTCAAAGTCCATTAGTGTTTGGTATGGTAGAGTCAGTGCTTAACCTATCAAGCCATGTGTAAAGCTGTTGGGAACATTTAAAATTAATTCAAATTTCGGATACACTTACAATTTCATAATTGAAACACACCATTCCTAAAATATATTAAGGAATACTAACCCTAATTTCTGAGGAACTGAAACTATTTCAAAGACCTTTGATGATAGCAATATCATAATTTAGAAACTTCACAGGTAAAAGCTGACAAAAGACATGAATTTCATATACAGTATTTACATTTCTGTAACACATCATTATATTACCTTAAACGAGATCAGAACAAAATATTAGAAGCATTGTTTTAACAGCATATGACATATGGTCTATGTAATACAGTGCGAGGAAAAGATATATCACTTGAGATGTAGTGAATAATTTCTACCTGTGTTTTATTAGAAACAGGGAAGCAGGATGCTACAATCTCTCCCAATCTAAATTTGATTTTTCTTCTAATAAAAACTCCGAATATTCTGTTCTTTTGTAGCTCTAGCCACTCTCCTGAATGAACCATAATATAGATCCACGTTTAAAAAAAGAAATTAATATAAATGCTAATTTCTATGCAAGATACTACTCTCTTGCTGTCTCGGGATATTTTCAACTAAAAGATAAGATACAATATTTTTACACATTTGCTGAATATACATACATGCTAAAATTTACACTTTCTGCACATACCAAAGAGATAACAATACTGACTCACGCTTCAGAATTTTTCACAGCTTAGCCTCAGGTCACACCAGTTGCTCCTTGGAATTTGGCAATGTCACTTTCAATAATTCACTATTATCCCTGTAGTCATTCACTTTCTTTAACATCAAGAACCTTGAAAGATAAAAACGTTCCCCACACACCTCCATTTCCTCTTCTCTGCTATAAATCTGGCTAAAACAACCACCAACTTCTATATGAATCTTTTATATATTTCTCATAATCCATCCTTTTCAAATCTCCACACATACTAAGCAATATCTGGTTCCCTCTCTCCATTCCTGTTTGAACACATCTTACTCGTTCGTTCCCTGTTTTACAAAACCAAAGCCCTCTACAAACTTCTCTAAGGCACTTCATCCACAGCACTTTAAGTTTCATTTTCAACCTGCACTTGAGTGCTTAACTTATCATAGTGTTAGATCAGTCATTCCCATGAATCATTCAATTTTAGTGTCCACTAGTACTGAATAATATAATTCTAATTTCAAATACTAAAACAAAAAATTATTAAGAAATATAAACAAAAGATCATATATTAAATTAATAAATTATACAAAAAATAATTCACCAAAGATATTTTTATTACTGCAACTTTTAAAAATTTAAATCATCATATCTAAGCACCAAAGCAATAAAAGTTAGTACAGTATTTATAATATCTGAATACTGTAAATAATTTATCTCAGTCAATTGCACTTATTGTAATGTACAATATGCTGTTGTGTGCAATAAGTGTATAAAAAATAAAAACTTTATATACGAGAATATAGCATCAATATACGGAACCCAAGTCACTATAAAGAAAGCATATATAGCAAAAATATTATATTGCTTATTTTCAAGCACAGCAGAATATGCAAAAATCCATAGAATAAGGATGATCAGGCAGAATAGAGTATGTGAGTTTGTCGGCACGTATACCATGTGCTATCTATCTCCACTTCATGGAAAAAATGATGTAAGAGGGTGTTGCTTACACTCTGGTTTTAAAAAAGAGAATTATTAAGAACTAATCACAAAGCATGACTCCAACCTGAGTCGTTTGAAACTCGATATTCCTGAATCTTTGGAATGTGATTATTTGGAGTGATAATTGCAGACAGAGAATTGTGTTAAAACAACAAGGAACAAAATCTGTCTATGAACATATTTGTGTGGGGTCAGTTTTGAGGAATCAGAACTTAAGAGATCCGCTGCTGCTATAAAGCTTAAAGAAAGAAAGTGATAGTATGCGAATGGGCAATTTCACTGCTTGGTAGCAAATATTTACGAATAAAGCGCAGGGGTTCCATATTTTTGCATCAAAATTTCATGTGCAAGTCTGAGTCATAGTCACTGCAAGTGGGCGTTGATTTTAACTGTAAATCTTAGGACAGAAATTAATCTTTTAGAAGAAAGAAATGCAACAGATTTCTCTAATATTTGGATATATAATGCCAGCTTTTAATCAAGGCAGCAATATACAGGTGCAGAAAATTTATGATGAAGGAAGGTATTACAGATGTTATTAGTAAAGGAAGGCACCTTTTATAATGGGAAGCTATTTTCCAGTTTATAATAAAAATACCGGGGAAAAAACATATCACTTGTTTAATTTTATATTTAAAAAATACCATAAGCCTCCACATACTAAGCCCAATGATTCTTCCACTGCTCCAAGTACATCGGAAAATATCCCAGAATGGCTCTCAGCTCCACTGTCACTTTCCATTAGAAGTCCTTTAGGCCCTCAGAGAGGGAGCCTTTCAGTGGCATCTCCATTTTGGGGACAATAGAAATTAGAGAGCCATGTCTGGAAAGCAGGAACCTGGAAAACGTGTAAAATGTGTGACGAATGAGGCAGAGCATTGTAATGACACAGTTGCTAGTGTTGCAGTGACTACAGATCTGTTCTCTGTGCTACACTACATCATAGTAACGTAGAACTTCCTGTTAGCGCTCCCTTGTAACTGTTAGTCTTTTTTGTGTGAATTCATGATTCACAACGCTTCACTAATTACAGTAAACAGCCAGAACCAACTTTATTTTGTCTCACACCTGAAGTACATTTCAGGGCCTTGGTGACATTGAATGTTTCCACTGAGAAGACTGAGATTTGGTTTCGGTGTCATACTTGTACAAGCATTTCTCATCTCATTTTATCACGGTATTTAGAAACTCAGAATCACTGTTGGCAGTATCCAGCAGGTCCTGTGCAGCCTCAAGAAGTTGATGCTGTTCTAGAGAAAGAATTTTGGGCACAAAATTCGATGACACTCTGCGCATGCCAAAACTTTCCTTTAAAACTGCGTACGCAGACATTTTTTTATCCCAATCCTGTTGCCATTTTTTCACACTGTCATACGATGATCATCCCTTATCAAGGTCTGTACTTTCCCAATAACAATTACAATGCAGCTTGTTGAAGGCTTCCAGTAACTCTGGTCACCATCCACTGAAGTCCAGCCATCTTTGCACTTGCTAAGTCATTCTTTTACTTGGGTAACACCCATGAAACTTTCATCAAAAGCCTGTTGAATTTTGTGAATTGTTTCCGCTTGGGTATCCTCATGTTTTTGGCAAAACCTGATTCAAGATCACTGCTCCATATGTTACGACATCATGTACAAAATGAAAATGCAACAAGTAATACAATACCTAACACTCTGCTCTCTGACAATGACTAAAGCATCCAGTGAGCCCACCAAAAACTAAGCATCCACATGACTGTATGCAGCTCCACTATGCACACTTTTGTCTCCCTTGCGTCATTACTTCCCACAGGTAAAAGTGAAATCTGATACTCTTTTGGCAGACATCATAGTATACAGATCAGGATATGATTACGGGTGGGTAGTAATAAAGAACTGTCAATTAGAACAGGTTTTCTTCCTGTTTAGAAAATCGCCAGTTCAGTTACTGACATGTTTTTTTCCTGTTTAAAATTTCGCCAGTTACTGAGTCAGTAGCAGTCATATCCTAGATAATGTAGGTTCACAACACTGTGGGGAGGTAGAACACCTGAGAGGAGGGAGAGTAGAAAGCTCTTCCTTCAATTAGTCTGAACTTAAAGAATTATGTTAAATAGCAGTTAATACTGAAAGCACTTCTGAGGTAGGGCATGGTATCTTCCCTTGAAGCACTGAAATTTTAAGGCTAAAGGAATTTGTTAGCTTTTCAGCTGGTATAAATATGTGAAATTCACCCTGTCATATGGTTAGGGAGTAGCATATTACCTGTTTTGAATAGCAGAAGACACTGATATAGCACCTAGGTTACTCATTTCAAAAGAGGTCCAGAATGTGACACATCAGGAGTTAAAACAAGGACACTTGTAGAGCCTAAGTATGTAACTCACTTTGAGTCAGGGAAGGTGCTAAAGGTGATGAATTTGTATGGCTTGTGAATGTGAAAAAAGATTCATAAGCAAGTCCGATATAACAACTGCCCGGGTGTCTGAGGGAGAAGTATCTGGGGTGAGGAGATAGGTAAAATGTTCTGCTAATAAATACAGCTGAATGTTTATTTTAGTGTTCATAGATAGGCTGGAGAGAGCATGAAGCATTAGGTATAAAAATGCTGCTGAATATGATTTAAAAAGAGGAAAATGTGTACTAGGGGTAGGAGTAATGGTATGTATTGGGCTAAAGCATAGCTGTTTTACAGAACAGGTTAATAATGGAGGCGAGTGCATGACTGTATATACAAGTCTTCCACTTCTAAGAAGCCTGGAATCTAACTTGGATAGATCAGCGCATGACAAGAGGTTTTCTATATATCTGCAGAGATAATTTATGTACCCATAACCAGAGGTGCCTGGCAGTGGCGTGTATCTCCACTGGAACTTGGGAAAGAAAGTATGGAAGAATATTATGTCTGCAAGAAACTATAAAGTTCCAAAAACCATGGACTGAAAGCAAGGTGGAGGCTGTCTCTAAATTTTGTGAAGGAGAAGATTTAATGCACTCAAAAGGAGATAGCAAAGCCGAAATTTGATAATTCTAGCAGAGATCGTAATATACAAATGGCTTTGGATATTCTTTCCACTAATCTATCTAAACCATAGACCGGGAGGTAAAGAATCCTAGGTAGAGAAGTAAATGAATATTACTATTGTATGATATAAGTCAGAGCGAAGTTATATGGCTTCATCTTTTTCACATTTCTAATCAGGCTAAGTAGAGACAATTAACTGCATCCCATAAAGTGTGATAAAAACAAAGCCCACTGCTATACATTAGCTACCTTTAAATACCAGAACTAAGGTTGCCTTGTCATTGTTCCAACCATAAAATCTTCTCTCACTTATACTATATTTAGGCATGGCATTGCAACCTGTGCTGATTCACTTACTCTTATGCATGTTCCTCATCACACCTCTTATGGACAGGGCTTCACTCACCTAATTCATCCATTTCAATCATGAGCTACCTCAAAAAGTTTTATCCTTCTCTTGCAGTGCAGCAGTGGCCAAAAAATATGTTTCACATACTTGCTACATTTAGTCATTAATTCATAATTAGTGAAAGAATAGTTTCATGAAGATGCAAGAGCAAATCTGAATATTAAGGAAGTTCCTTCTACCAGATCGTTGGCAACACCAACATACCTTGTATAGTGAGGAAAAAAAAAGCAAAACAAAAACTGAAAAGTACAGAGCACCCAAACCACCTAAATGCATTGGGGATCACGTTAAGAAAAAACAATGAAACTCAAAGAAATGAAAGACTGCATTCAGCTCGAGGTCAGAGACAACTGAAGGTAGGAAGGCAAATGAAAGTTCTCCACTTTACAAAAACATAACCAGCCAATTGGAGAACTGAGAAGCAACATATGGGTACCTTGACATAGAAGGTCAGCCAAACTACAGTTTGGCCAAGAGGAATTTTTACTCTTAAGAAAACCTAAAAATTGATAAACCCACAAAGGAGGGACAGGGGCAAACAATACCAAACATGCCTATCTACAGGTGGTGAGCAGCAAGTAAAAGAAATCAAAACCTCTAAGGACCACTGTAGTTGTGCAAACTGCGTATTGTCTCAACAAAAATAAAAAAAAATTAATATATAAAGAAAACGAAATATAAAGTGGAAAATAACTTCCCAGATATAAGAGAATAAGACAATCATTCAAAAGCACACCAGCCCAACATGATGAATAAGCAGATCGGATACCAGCCCCGAAAAGCTAAAATAGTTCAATGAAACCACTGAAAGAGGGAAAAAGGGAATTCAAAAAAATTCCAAAATACGTTAAAAGCAGCAGAATATACACGACTGCACAAGATAAAAAAAAATGAAGTGAGCACAGTAACAACACCTCCTGGGCAGTCCTGCTGTCCCTCTACCTAAATTGTAGCTTGCAGGAGGATATGTGGTGAAGTGTTCCTTTTTAATACATGAGGCAGTATTGACCCTTGTGTATTATGTAGCCCTTTGGAATGTTTTGCATTTTCCAGTGTAAAGTTCTCACATCCCAAAGCTGTTCATAGAAAAAGCTCCTTAATGTTTCTTTACTCATAACCTGCAAACATAGATCCCCTACCAAAAATCATGTATATAAAACCAAGTCATTAAAAACTGCATAAAAAAAAATAGTAGTTCAGATAATTGGTGTTCCTAAACTACTGAGAACACCACACCAAACAGACAAGCTAAGGCGTATCAGGGGGTCCTCGATTTACGTCAGAGTTACGTTTCTGAAATGTGATGTAGCCCGAAAGTCAGTGTAAGTTGGAACATACCCTAAATAAGCACCTATTCTAATGCAGTAGTAAAGTGACTCCCTTTTCCATGCATTTCATTATCTCTTAATTTAACTTCCATGGTGATGGCTTTCCTTTTCTTTAAAGCACTGTCATCAGAAGAATCTGCTTTATGCTTGGGATACAAAATACAGGCCAAAAATTATAAAAAAAAAAAAAAAAAAAAGAGGCAAAATATTTTTGGGGAGATGCATTGTAAACATGAAAAATTACAACTTGAGGACAGTGTAAAACGAGGACCCTCCGAACTATAATTTCAGAATCAGGCCAGAATTGCTACCTATAACTAATTTCAGTTTATCCATAAGCATGATACAAGTTCACTGCTGAATAGTGCTAACTCTTTTACTAAGTTTCAATGATTCAGAATTATACTTATATGATAAAGCAGTCTTGAATATTTTCACATCTTATTCAGCTGTGGTAATAGCAAAAGAACAGTGAAAATATTCCCCCTGTAACATATTGAATCCATATAGCTAAGTATACCAAAGTAAAACTCAAATCATTACAATATGAAAGTAAACATCAACACTTGTGATACTGCTCTAAATTATTTTCTCCTTTACAGCACCTGATGCATATTATCTAATAAAGAACAGATCTATTACCCTGACAAGGTTGAATTTTACTATATCTTACAAGTAATAAAAGTCAGGATACAAATGTATCTACAATAAGCCATGTAAAATATGTAACTCCAAATGAGCATTAACATTGGTCCATTAACAACAGCTTCCATTCTGATTATAATGCAAACTTCTGATTGAAGTATCTTTCACTTCCAATTAAAGCACATTAAAATCAATACATATTATATCAGCAAATCTGATCCTGAGAGAACGTTTGCATCATGATGTAATCTCTTGATATATCAATTACACTCAATCTACATAATGAGCAAAAGTTAAATTACTTAGATAATCAGCAATCACTTGCCAATCACGTTGTGTCATGAACTCAGCTAGCTTTATATCTCAAAGTGGACATGATGCTAAAATAAGCTCCATAATAATTACTAACGTAAAATTAAGAGAAGGCTCAACAAATATTATAGCAAGCTATTTCCTAGTTTAGGAATACATACTGATGTGATTACTAAAAATAAAACTGGGACAGGGGACAAGAAAACCGTCCAGAAGCTAGAAGTTAACTAAATGGAAAAGCGAGGAGATTGGGAATCCCCCCTTCATATTTTCCTCCTACAAATAGAACCAGAATAAGCTTCGGCTCGACAACCCCCATACAAGGGGGATATGACATTTATTATTATTATTATTATAAAAAAAAATACATGTATATAATATATATATATATATATATATATATATATATATATATATATATATATATATATATATATATATATATATATATATATATAATAGGTATAAAATATGAAAGAAAAAAAATCAAATGCACTATGAGTAACAAAAAATGTTGAATGCAAGAACATCCATTCCACTCATTAACATCAGCGAAGTAGAACTGATTATTTCAAGTACGAGAATATGGTGAATTAATATCTTGTAGAATATCATCATCAATAAATACAGCTGCAGGAGAGAAGAGACTTTCCATAATTATGGACGAATTATTACTTCCTTCTATAAGCTTTGGTGTTAAATTGTGTAAAGTTCTCTCTCATTACTCAAATTCATGTTTTGAATTATAATTCATAATTACTAGGACAGTTTGCTAGCGTAAAGAGACTTTAAGAGAAAAATAACGACATATTAAATTGGTAGTATTCTTAAGCAAGGACTGCAACAACCATTCAAGTTCCTTGTATATCAGTATCGGACAATATAACATTCTGCTGTTATGGATACTTTACAAATTCAAGAGCAACTATGGAATGAAGAGTCTGAAATAAGAGATAGTAAAGTATCAAATTCATATTATCTAACCAAGAGAGAGCAATGAAGCCCTATCAACATGGAAGCCCAAAATGTGGTAGGAAAGTGATCAGAGATGAAAAAATCATTCCCATGCACAAATGCATAATAGCAAACCAAGCATAACAAATAAACAAAACCCATATTAGCAGGAACTTAGTGAGAAATACTTGTGCCAAAATCAAGGTTCCCTCTATCTAAAGAGGTAACTAATAAAATTTTCAAGAACTCTCAATTAAAAGTTTCTTTGCAATATGATTTTTATTAAAAATGTGATTAACAAGGTCTGTTATGAACTATTTTACTTTTGGTGAATCATTTTGCAAATACAGTATGCAACTTGACCATTATGATTGATTCTTCCATCGTCATAAGTACGAATCTTGATGCATGAAATAAATATCCTAGTAATTTCTCGACATGAACAAGATGATAAAGGCAATGTAACAAACATCTGGCCCTTTCCGAGCTACCCATTTTTACCAAAATATTTGGGAAAATAGTCGCCAATGACTCAAATATTTTCCAGTCATAAGGACTAAAAACTAGATGGTTTCAGACTAACATTATTACCAAAGTGCACTCAAAATATATATAGTAAAAATTAAAATGAAAAAATGGTATCCTTTACAACTTCAAAATTCAGTAAAAGTATCTAATAGCATGCATCATGATATTTCAGCAAATAAAAGCATCAATATTAACATGTATCCAACACGGTTTAGAGAATATCTAAGCAATAAATACAATTAGGCTGACTGAATACCAAAATACTTAAACAGAAAACCATGTAACATTTTATCTCCAAATATTAATACTTGGCCCCATCTTCTATTGATGCTAAAACTGAATGCGTAGCAGTAAAGTACTCCTAAATAGCAAATTATATTTCCCAGCCTATTGTACTATTTTACAATAATGCTTGAATAAATGTGTGATATTAACTTTTTGTAATATAGTTCAATACTACTACACTACTTATGCAAAATAATCATTCTGTTGTTTAATACTGTATATGTTTCTCAGTAAAGACAAAGGGATCCTTGCAAATGATGTTAACTGAATGATCTACCGGAAAAAAAGACAACTAATGATCTTTTTAATTTTTTTTACCTTTTAAAAATAATACATGTGAAGATCAAACTTGGCTGCTAACCGTATGTAAAGTGATAGCATTCATAAATAATGTCTAATCCTCCTAAGAACAGGCAAATTACAATTCTCCAAATGAAAAAAAAAGAGACTGAATGTATTAGTAGAGGTAGAACAAGTAAGACTGATTACCTCTGAAGGCCCCGCATCAGAAAATAATCATTTCATATATATCCCTTTTCTATTAAGAAAAAAAATAAAGTATGTCCTTCCAGCTATGCAAATCAATACCCACCACAATGCCCCATGAATACCTACTAGGCAATAATATACATCTGCATACCAATTACCCTCCTGATTAAAACACTACTACCTCATTGATTATGCTGAATGACTGTTTTTGATACAACACAGATCAAGTGGCATCACTGCATATTTTTAACATTTTCAGTGGGAAATTATTACTATCATTATTGGTTAAAATATAACAAATATGGACTAAAAGATTAAGCAAAGTGCTTAGAAAGTATAAAATTATGGCAGGAAAAACAGTGGCCTAAAACAGTAAGAACACGTAGGGCGGAATCTGCAACTGATCATTTGTTGCAATGGAGTACTAAAGATAATAGGCATTGGATACTCAATTATATGGGTTTTTCTTACAAAGCTCACCATTACAATACTCTACATAATTTTGTAAAACAGAATATTTAATATCAAGGTACAAGTTTCTTGTACTCTGCACAAAAAAGACAATGCTAAATTTTAAGTGTAACAGATTTGAGTAATGAAACACAACTTAGATTAGCATCACGCATATTTGGACGAATAAAAAAAAAATTCCAAGCTAGATAACTAAATGGGAAAAACATGTGCAACATTCCCATTACCATAAACAATACTGGAATAGTATTTTAAGTATAACTTCTTCGTATTTGTTAAAAAACCTAATATAAATTTTTCTAAAAATTATTCCAAATAGTAATCCGCATATATTAAAAAGAAAATAATCAACTATGAATATAAAATTTCTAATCGTTAGAACATAATGACTGTAGTGCATAATATAACAAGTGCAGACAGTCTAATGTTATCATGCATTGATCAACATAAAAAATCTCAAAGTTAAGTCATATCAGGCCTTTGCCATTTAAGAGACGAGGTTACTATACTGGGCTTATATAAAACTATGTTAGAATATGGCTGATTTATCATAATATATAAAAATATGGATTATGAACCAAACATTACTCCTGAATAACTTATGCAAATGGAGCATACTAGTATTCTATGTATCAAGAAAAGCACCATTGACAACTCAACAGACTTTGCTATCAAATACACTGAGGGAGTAAGATTAAAGGAATTATAGTCATCATTAACTATGATTATGTCTTCAAGAAATTATTTATATAACTTGCAATCTCAATGCCAATCGCAACTACAGCATCGACTAGTAATATAAATTACATACTGCACAATAATATAACTTCTGAGATTATAATGAAACTTTTGTTTCTATTTCAGCACTATTAAATTTTTTCAAATATAAATATAGGAATAAATGAAACAGATAAAAAGAATTTTGCACATGAAGATATTGGGTAATTATTTCATTCTTATGCAGAAGGCCGAAGTGCTTTCTGGTATACAGTATAACAAATTTAGGAAATGACTTTTGATAGTTTACTTAATATGTATCTAAAAACTTGAAACTAATCATATCTCTTGATTAATCAGCTAAGATTAGCAATATTGCCCATGTAAAATTTTAATTTGTACAAGTAATTCATCTTGAACTAATGTTTAACATGATAGCCCATAAAAAAAATATGAATGAATTTTAAATATGCAGAATTTCATCAAGTTGTATATACACTATGACACTGAACTGATCTTATATGAAGTAAGTTAAGGAGCTCAAAGTAATTGCATTAAATTCAGGTAAACAACGGTAAAGGCAACAATGAAAAGAATGATGTACAAAAGGTTAACCTCCACCCCATATATGAATAAAAATACACTCTAAGAGACAGAGATCTTAGAGTATTTCATGAAGTGCTACTTATATTTATATCTCTTAGAATATATGCAAGACAAATTATAAAATCAGACTAAGAATAAGCTTTATCACTTAAAAAATAATAAATTTACATAGCACATATACCGAGCAATAAATACAGGATAAAAGATTTACTCTGTAAAATATAAAGAGCTTGAAATTACCTATGGATCAGATTTGCTGAACACATGATGCAAAACATTTGCACATATACACACACACACAAGCACTCATAAAATAACAGGATTCATTCAACATCTTAAAATTGAAATGTACACACTATGCATTACTATACAGGAGCTGCCATCGAACAAAGCCAAAGACTTTCTCGCACTTATATATTCAAGTCCTGAGCTTGTACGCCGAGTCTGGGCCAAAAAATATCCAGACTGGTGTAACGGGAAAAACAGAGAGCATCAAAGGGAATAAGAGGCAATATGGGGAAGAGGTGTAAAACTGATATCCATTAATACTACTGTGTGTGATTGAAATATGGAGGAAGTGGTGGTGGTGAGAGCGGGCAGTTAAGGACCAAAGTGCTCTTGTTGTCATTGTAATCTTGATGGTTCAACAAAATTCTGCAAACGAGTCAAAAAGAGACATTCGTCAAATTACTTCATCTGACGAATGACTTGATATTATGCAGCATCAACAATATGTATCAAACATCCAATATGCCTTCTAATGCTCAATAATGACAAACAGAATTTTTGATAGTATACACAGCATCGACAATATTACTTGAATATCATATAGGAAAAGAATTTCATTTCAATACATTGACAATTACAGTAGAAGAGAAGCTACTTATCAATACTGTATATAGACAAATGCAAATGAAAGAGTAAATATAAAACATTTCACCTGTATAAACCAGGAAAAAAATCCTTAAGATTCCAATGAATCTTCCATACTCTAAAGGTAGATGCTAGTATTATACACCACAGTAAGTTAACATTTAAAAAAAAATGCACACCGAATATACATGCAGAATATATTCATGCTTCATATCAAATGCTCTGATCACTAATCAGATGTAGCAGGCATTTAAAGAACATACAATACATTGGCAGCCAAAGGTTAAAGGTCTGTAATAAATGGCAGAGGCAAGGAACAAAGATAGCACTAGAGCCTGACTATATACCTACTATATAGCCAGGGCCCAAACCCCCTCTCCAATCATGTGGAACTAGTGATATCCAGGCAATGGCTGAATAATCAGGTAGACCTATCGGAAATCACTGATTCCCAATTAATTGTCCAATTCATTTGGTAACGACATTTGACAGAGAAAGCTAATATAACCCCGGGGCATAATCGAACCTGGGGCTAGTATATAACCAGCCCCAGATGCTATCACTGTGCCACATCAATATTAGCCTTTCATTGCTACATACAGATACATAAACATTATTCAGGATTACTGCTCTTAGCAACATTCGAATTTCTCCCTAGCTTTGAAAAAATGTCATATTATACTACCAAAAGCTTTCAATTAATATGTACGATGATATGAGCTTCAAATTCCACAGTTTAATATTTTGGTCAATAAAATAGATCTGAAGGGTGCAGTCACGTAATTTTTTAGCTCTGCGGTGAAAGGGTCGGGAATTAGTAAATAAAAAAAGTGTGATATAAAGAAAACCATTCAACACTTCCTTACCTGTATGCATTTATAAAAACCAAAGCTTGCAAATGGCTATATCTGACATTTCTTCCACCCCGATGGCTAATTTAAGTATCATTACCGGAGAGTTAACTACTGGTATTGCCAACTTTTATTCAACAGTCATAAAACAAAACTCAACCAGTCTAAAACTTTGCGTGACAAAAGAGGAGAGCTAATACTATAGCTCAACCCCACGCTCTCAAAAGAGAATATGCATGGCTTGAAGGCAGAGGATAATACCAACAGCTTAAGGTATAGTGGCATTAAGTACAAGAGAAAAAATGGTTTCTTTAACTCAGACACACGTAAGGAAGAGAAAACTGGTAATAAGAATTTGATAAGCGAGACTCAGCAAAATTTCAATAGTATACTGATAAGAACAGCACACCAATGAAGTAATTAAGTGAAATACTGGGGTACAGAATATAACCATATATTAATATATAGTACTTAAGGCAGAGGACTACGTTTGTAAGAGAGGACACAAATTCATACAAAATGTCCCTTACAGAGGGCTGAGACACACTTTCCTACATAAAACCTTTCAAAAACAAATTATCCATTGCAATTTTAGAATACAACAAAAAGGATGCGGCTTCTATGCTTCTTCGGAGATGTACTGCAAGACAAGGTTAACAATTGGGTTTCACATCATATGTGCAATAGATGTGATTATTTCAGTGGCTATACACAATCAATATCAAGGTACACAACAAAAAATAACCATGTATATTAGCATACAATATATCATTTATTGACACATATATATTATCTTCTTATGTTCTCAAATAAAAAAAACAATTTTTGAGTTAAAATACCTAGAAATACAAAGTATTAATATTTAGTAAAACTGAGGGTATAAAACTAAAGAGCATAGTTATTATGACATACACAATACTTGCTTGGCTTACATGCAAATGAAAACTGGCAAAGGGTTAAAAAAAAACCCACAAAATATGATCTATAAGACTGTCTCAACAATACGGTTCATTTTCTTGAAATTTATAATATAAACATAAATAAACTGTTGGATATGTGGACACATTACAACATTTTTCTTGTAGAATAACAAAACTCAGCCCTAGTTTTATTATTTCTATCACCATAAATTTGTAAGGAATATGTTCACATGAGAGGGAAATAAGTTTTATTTGCTTATGAGACGCAGCATTCTGATAACTCACATGTACGCACGCATGCATGCACACACACACACACGCAAGCATAAAAAAACTTCCTTTTTACTGACAATAGTGCAAGTAGAGTCTGCATAAGTAAGCATACTCTATACATGATTTGCACAGCCTTGACAAGCAACATCTTTGGCAAACAACACCCATAAATGTATAAATTCTTTAGATCCAAGAATTCTGTTTTCCATGAACAGAATAATATCCTGTATTTAATAAGTAACTTTAGTACTTCACAATTTTGACTGAGGGACTTGTTGCTCCTTGTACTTGATTATATTTTAAATTTTTCTTTTCATACTTTTATTTCCATTAAAAATTAAACTGAGAATCCATACCATTCTACTTTGACATGCCATTCATAAGTATGTTATAAGTATGGCTTAAAGTGAATATGACTTTCTTCTTCTGGTATATGAAGGACAACGAGCTAATCAGCTTACATGTCCTAATAAAATGGCTAAAGAAAAGAGCACAAGAGAACAGTAATGCTATTGAAAATGTGCTTTTTCAAATGGAGATCTGGAGAATACTACAGATCATAACCTTGATCAAAGGAGACAAAGTGGGTCCTATGCCTAAAAACAATGAAACGGAATGGTCATGAACCACAAAGAAAGTCTGCACTCCACAAAAAACAAATAATTCCATATTAACATTGGTAATAGAGGAGAAAATGCTCTATTGTCTCAAGAACATACGACTGCGTCAGAAGGAAATAGTGAATAGTACAAATGAACAGATAAGCAGCAGTGCCTTAGATGCAAAAGATCCACACCAACTAACCTGGTTCTGACGGTAATCAATCCATGGCAACTAATGCCATCCAAACTTGCTACTACTCGAAATTATCTAATAACTATCAGCAAACCACGGACCACACATTAAGTGGTATATTTGGTTGGATATGATGATGTTCCCAGTCAACAATTGCCAGTATGAATGAAGTTACAGGTGCAAATAAACAACAGCATTTACGGGCAAGAATGACCAGAGATTCCATTTTCAATAACAATTTTTAAAGAAAAAGTATACCCATCCAATATACTGCATATAAGTTGTGTAATAAGAACTAGAATAAGTTACCTAAAGCTGCAGATTTTAGCTAATTCCAGAAACTGGTAATACTTGGTTAGAGTTTGCACAGCTTCAAAAACTAATACTTTTGCAATGTTGAGCACAGAATACTTAACATTATATATATATATATATATATATATATATATATATATATATATATATATATATATATATATATATATATATATATATATATATATATATATATATATATATATATATATATATATAATTTTTACCCCGACCAGGATATGAACCTAGGACACACAATTACTGAGCCAAGTTGCTACCAACTACACCACAGACACATAATTACAGAGCCAAAGTGCTACCAACTACACCACAGAAGGTGTAAAAGGGAAACAAACCTTACAGTTATATATGCTATACTATGAATAAACGCAGTCTATCTGAATGCCACTCTGTTCATATTACAGTTTCCCCAAACCTCACTTGTGGTTTTGTTTTTGCATTTAATTCAACTCCCAATCTCATTCGGGAGCAATAATAATCAAATAAGTACATTACCATATGTGAAAACATGAATCATTCTTACCCGACCGGGAACTGACCCTAGGATACATAATTACTGTGCCAAGGAGCAACCAACTACACCACAGGTGTAAAAGGGAAACAAACCTTACAGCTATATCAGCTATACTGTACTAGAAATGAATGCATTCTATCTGAATGCAACTCTGTTCATATTACAGTTTCCCCCAACTTCACTCCTGGCTTCGTTTTTGCATTTAATTCAACTCCAAATCTCGTTCACGACCAATGATAATCAAATAAGCACTTTACCATATGTGAAAACATGAATAATTTTTACCACGACCGGGACTTGAACCTAGGACACATAATTACTGTGCCAAGGCACTACCAACTACACCAGAGAAGGTGTAAAAGGGAAACAAACCTTACAGCTATATATGCTATACTAGGAATGAACAGTATATATATATATATATATATATATATATATATATATATATATATATATATATATATATATATATATATATATATATATATATATATATATATATATATATATATATATATATATATATATATATATATATATATATATATATATATAGGTGACCCCAACCCACGAATGCCTGTACCCCCATGAACAAACCAAGCCATGAACAAATTTTTGTACAAATTTTGACCCCAACCCATGAACGCTTGTACCCATGAACAAACCAACCCACGAACAAATTTTGACCCCAACCCACGAACACGCATGTGTCGGCCAGGCGACCACGTGTCCCACTCGCCCGCTCTCAGTACTGCATTGGTGCTCATGCTGCATAGCTCGTTCGTGATCTGTTCGTAGTTCCTGCTTTATTTCCCGTTGTTTTGCCTTTTAAATAGCCCTTATTATGGCTTCTAAGAAAGTTAAGTGTGTCAGTGATGGAGAGAAAACACCAGAAATACAGCATGTATTGGAAGATTTCAATAACTTTTTTATGGAAGAGGACTCTCCTTCCAAAAATTAGTCCCCCTCCTCCTCCACCATCATCCACACATGCCAGCAACAATCATCCACAGAGGTATAAACTACTATTTCTTACCTACAATATATTTTTTTACCTACAATATGTACTCTTACCTACTGTATTTGTTATTAGTGGGAGAATGAGACAACTTTTTCTAAGCATTGGACTTTGCAATTTTATACTAGGTATCAACTAGTGTATACTGTATACCTGAATATGTACATGTTTTACTTTAGTAGAGTAGACTTCCTTTCTATTATGAATGTAATTTTCCTTTTACAGATGATATACAGTGATCCCTCGTTTATCGCGGGGGTTAGGTACCGGGACCAACTGCGATAGGTGAATTTCCGCGAGGTAGGATCACCCTATATGTACATAGGTATTTTACATTTATTTTTACGTTTACTGTATAATCCCTCCCTGTACTGTTAAAAAACCACCCGTTACTTTATGAATAACAGCGTGGAAGCTTTACGATAAATAACTTTCATGTAATAATAGTAATAATAATGATAATAAAATAATAATAATAATAATATTTAATAAACTTTATTTCCATTTCATTACAATGGGTATTCGTCAGCCAGGGCAAGCCCCAACCCCCCACTGTGATATCCAACCACAGCAGTTCCTGCCAGTAAACAGCTTAAACTCTCGGTCTTGGACGGGGACCGATCTTTCAACCTCGTGAATGCGAAGCCAGCGCGTTACCACTGTACTAGCTGACTGACCCAGACAACGAGCATGCAAGTATTTACTTCCATTTTTTTTTTTTTATGAGAGGGTCATGGGTGCAATTGGATTCACCAGTGTCCTATCCTATCATTAACATGTAGTAGGTTGGCTCATGGCACCAGCTGCCCATTGCGATACTACAGCTGAAGGTTTTTTGAACTTAAAAAGGTCTGTCCAGGACAGTTCGATGTTAAGTCTTCCTTCAGTTACGGTTCTTTTTCTATGCCTACAGCTACACTGAATATTCTTGGATATTCGTCACACATCTTTTATTATCCCTTCACATCTGACAAGTCATTATACTCTCCATCTCTGTTTCTCTTTACTTTATGTATTCTTTGTGCCCAGGTCTGATGAGGGCTGTTTTATAATTTTTTTGGCCCGTCCTGGTGTAATATATATATATATATATATATATATATATATATATATATATATATATATATATATATATATATATATATATATATATATATATATATATATATATATATATATATAAAAAGGATAAATTTAAACTTTTTTGTATATGAAAGTGATAAGTAAACTTATGTGAAAGAACCATATTATCATCATATTCTTGTGAGAGTTGTTGGAGTGCTGTCACGTGTTCATACAGGGCTGCAAGACGTTCGAGTGTAAGGCCAAGGTCTTCAATTTCCTCGTGGCTCAGTTACGACGTGAATTGAATATACAGTACGTAGGAAAAATCTAGATTATGAAAAATATTGAAGTGGAGAGGCCAAGTATCCTATCAGTGATATTTTGAAATACAATAGTACTATGTACATTGTACAAACTGGTCTCAATTCATGTCAGTGTTCAGAAACCAAGTGTGTTCCTTCTCCTATGATGGAGGTGGATGGCATTGAAAACTGTTAAAACGACACTAGTGCTCCCCCAGTAGAGAAAATCTCTTAAATCACACGTTAAAGAAGATATGCAGAAGCCGCTTCAATTAAAGAGGAGTCTGTTGAGGCAAAGGAAACAATACTGATGCTTCCCCAGTAGAGGAAATCTCTTAAATCACACGTTAAAGAAGATATGCAGAAGCGCTCCCCCAGTAGAGGAAATATCTTAAATCACATGTTAAAAGATATGCAGAAGCCGTTTGAATTAAAGAGGAGTCTGTTGAGGCAAAGGAAACGATACTGATGCTCCCCCGGTAGAGGAAATCTTGTAAATCACACGTTAAAGATCTGCAGAAGCCACTTCAAATTAAAGAGTCTGTTAAGGCAAAGGAAATGATATTGATGCTCCCCCAATAGAGGAAATCTCTTGTAAATTACACATTAAAGAAGATCTGCAAGAGCCGCTTGAAATTAAAAAGGGGCCTTTTGAGGCATAGGAGACTGTTATCGAAAGAACCCAACCCTTGAAGCATAACATATTAATAAGCATAAAGCGAACTGAGCACATGTCAGTTAGACTGAACGAGTGAGGCGAGACAATGGACGATGGTGGGAGAACCAAACTTCAATCAAAACGCCAATGAGACCCCATGATACAGAATATACAGAAAAATAATTCTGTGATTCGTCGTCTCCCACCCTTTCAGCCAATAGCATTCCATGAACTATCTCACGTAGGTGCGAGCCTTTGCGTTTTGCAAGACGCCAATACAGTGTACGCTATCGTACAGTATTTCACATGGTGCAGTACTGTGAGTGTATATGTTTAAATTTGTTTTCTACTATTTTTTACTGTTTTATTGCTCTTAGGCTAGGAAGTACTTAATTCATCAATAAAATAATGAAAACTTCAATATGTATTAGCTCACGTAGGTGAGACCCTTTCGTTTTCTGAAACGCTGATACCGGTATCTTATTTTACATGGTGTACAGTGTTACCCCGCTGTATCGCGCTTCTTGGTTCGCGGTCTCACTCTATCGTGGTTTTTTTTTGGATAAATTATTATTTTATTATATGGGTATACGCAAAAATATTAAAATATTGAAAAAAAACATTTTCAGTATTTTCATTTTTTTTTTAAATTTACGTTGCGTGCTGTTATTTATAATGTAAAGGGTGTTTTTTTAACAGTGCAGGGAGGGTTTATACAGTACGTAAATGAAAAAATAATTGTAAATGAGTATGTATGTCAAGTCATTATCACCTCAATCACCGTAATTTTTCTATCACTTTCATAAAAATTTACTTTGCTTGCTGTTATTTATAATGTAAAGGGTGTTTTTTTAACAGTGCAGGGAGGGTTTATACAGTGCAAACGTAAAAATATATTAAAATATATATGTACATATAGGCGGATCCTACTTCGTGGATTTCCTGGTTCGCGGTGGGTCCCGGAACCGAACTACCGCGATAAGTGAGGCAACACTGTAATACTGTGATTATTTATGTTTTACTGTTTTATTGTTCTTAGGCTAAGAAATACATATTTTATATCAATAAAATAATGAAGCTACTGGAATTTTAATATATGCTAGCTCACGTAGGTTTGAGCCTTTGAGTTTTCCAAAACGCTGATACCGGTATCGTACTGTCTATGGTGCAGAGTTACATGTTAAAATTTATGTTTTTTTACTATTTCTTAGTGTTTTATTATTCTTAGGCTTGGAAATACATTTTTGTATCAATGAAATAATGAAAATTTTTGTTTTCAATAAACTAATGAAAATACTGGAAATTTTTCTTTCTTAAAATTTTAATATTTTTGCATATACCCAGGAAAAAAAAAAAAAAAAAAAAGCGATACAGTGACTCCGCGATATAGCGAGGGATCACTGTACATATAATCTGTATTATATTTCATGTTTTTAGTGACTAGAAATTTTTTAAAATGAATATTTATTGTGACCAGGAATGGATCAATTGAATTTACATGCTTTTCAATGGGAAAAATAAATCCAACCCAAGTACAGGTTTTAGGAACGGATTAAGTTCGTGGGTTGGGGTCACCACTGTGTATATGTATATATATATATGCATATATATATATATGCATATATATATATATATATATATATATATATATATATATATATATATATATATATATATATATATATATATATATATATATATATATATATAATATATATATATATATATATATATATATATATATATATATATATATATATATATATATATATATATATATATATATATATATATATATATATATATATATATATATATATATATATATATACTACAGCTGAAGGTTTTTGAACTTAAATAGGTATGTCCAGGACAGTTCGATGTTAAGTCTTCCTTCAGTTACGGTTCTTTTACTATGCCTACAGTTACACTGAATATTCTTGGATATTCATCACACATCTTTTATTATCCCTTCACATCTGACAAGTCATTACACTCTCCATCTCTGTTTCTCTTTACTTTATGTATTCTTCGTACCCAGGCCCGATGAGGGCTGTTTTATTTTATAATTTTTTTTTGGCCCGTCCTGGTGTCACAATCATAAAAAAAAAAATATATATATATATATATATATATATATATATATATATATATATATATATATATATATATATATATATATATATATATATATATTTGCAGGGGAAGCATGTTAACTATTAATGAAACTAAGCTCAAGAAGCAAGTCATTGTTCAACAAATGAAACTGCGAGAAAAGCTTACTGATCACTCAGTAACATATTGTTAGTATCATAATGTGTTCCCGTGAGCCTTCTATCTTTTAATACTGGTTTATCTTGCAATCTAAACACTTAACAAAAAAAATTTATCAAATATTGACTGTAGATTCACTTTCATGTTGTAAAGATATATGTAAGTATTTCAAGTAAACTCTGCTTAGTATATACTGAAAGTACTAGTCTCGTGGGTAGTAGAGGTGAATAACAAAATTAAGAGTCAACGAAAAAATAAACCTCACTTTGCTTTGGTCAATGACTCCAAAATGGCAATGACTATACACTCTACTATTTAAATACCCAGTTTTATCAAATTTCATAGTTAAAACCACAACTTTCTGTATTTACAATAGTAGTGGGGATTTCCTGTCTGTACTGATTTGAACAGCTTTTAAGTATACATCCTCAAAATCTCACGAATACTTAGAAATGGTGTAGGCCATATTTATATTGATCTGTATGTGCCAAGTATCTGCTTGCACGTTTCTTGTGCAGATCACCTAGTGAGACAAATCTTTACTCCCTTTATCACATATCCAACATACTCCATTTGCTACCAGAATACCTTCCAGTCATAATTATGAAATTTTTTTATAGCTTTATAAATAAACAAAATCATATGAGTAAATACTGGGATCTACAAGACACTGATTCCACTACTGATGGCAACTATTTGTTGCTGGGTTACTATTAAACTTTTATTACAAGGATGACATCCGTGCGTAAATGTTATAAACGAAGGAGGTTATTTACAACAAAATGGAAAACACAGATGTAGCTAACCTCAGCGGTACTCCACATCCCTCTCTAAGGAAATAGCAATTCAGGAACACAAGGAAAGAGTAAAAGGGATTACATTCCAAGAGATGATGGGAATTTACTGAAGAATGCAAGAGTAGAGCCAGCACACTTAATAAATACAAAGCTGATTGAGATGTTGCACCTCAATCTATAAGTAAGCACCCTTGTAATATTCAAATGCTATTCTTTAAATAAAGTCAAAGGAAACTTGGAACAAAAGTTATGAACCTCTAAATAAATATAATTTATAATACTATTAGAGAGTATATTGACCAATGGAGAGCAATATAAAACCAGTGAGACTACAAAAGTCAAATTGTCTATGTAAATATTGGAGCATTAACCATCTACCAAATACAAGAGCATGAGCCTCCAGCGATTAGTGGCTTTCTCAAAAGAATACATTCAAATAATACAAAAGTGCATTCATACACAACAAAATTTGAGTTTATCCTTGATTACTGAACGCCAAAGTTAAACAACTGAAAAAATAGGATTATATGTACTTACTGTACTAGTCTGTGGAGCTAAAGTGTGTTTGGCTAAAACAACCGTGGTAGTTTTATTTTCTGCGGAGACTTTCCTGTCCGTGGAGGAGGGAACGATACTAGATGCAAAAGAATTTTGTGACGTGGGTCTTGATAACTGCTCAGCTGCTCTCACAACTTCCATTACCTGCAAAAACATGAATACAGGTAATAAAGAGAACACAAACAATAATACATTTAAAATAAAAGAAAAACGATGATGGAAATAAAAATAACAATTTGGAAAAATATGAGTACAAAACACAAATATATTACCATTAATACAATATATATATATATATATATATATATATATATATATATATATATATATATATATATATATATATATATATATATATATATATATATATATATATATATATATATATATATATATATATATATATATATATATATATATATATATATATATATATATATATTGGCTGTACGATATGTTATGAATTCTCTTAAATTTTCCGACTTGTTATATAGTCTTAACAATAATGAAAAAGTTATTGCAAGAACTTTGGAAAAGTTATACAAGAAAATTGCAAATGCAAAAACAGCGGTCATATTCAACAATATATATCGCTTTTTACGCATGTTTATAATATGCAAAATTGGAATAACATTTCTAAAAAATAACAATAAAAATACGAAATTCGTGAATAATGCCCATGCAAAAAAATTTGAAAAAAAATTTCCATTTTAGTAAATATTTGACTGCCTCGGAGGCACTTTTTCACCATCCTCCTCCTCTTCTACCGCTTAATGCGATCGGATATTATGAAGATAATGGAAAAATGCATTAACAACAAACACCAAACAAACTTTTGACATAATATCGTCATGGAAATAGCGTGCGAGGGTGCATCAGCTGATACGGAGGCGACAAAACGTTTGCAGATAGAGGTTTGTTCTCCCACATCCTCCTCCTCTTCTACCGCTTAATGCGATTGAATATTTTGAAGAGAATTGAAAAAAGCATTAAGAACAAACAACAAACAAACTTTCGATATAATATCGTCAGGGAAATAGAGTGTGAGGGTGCATCAGCTGATATGGAAGTGGCAAAAAGTTTGCAGATAGAAGTTTGTTCTCCCGCATCCTCCTCCTCTTCTACCGCTTAATGCGATAGAATATCATGAAGAGAATTGAAAAAAAGAATTAAGAACAAACAGCACACAAACTTTCGATATAATATCATCAGGGATATAGCGTGCAAGGGTGTATAGAGAATATATATATATTTTATCTATATTTCCCATGTACAATATACGTTTTCTTCATAACGAATTGTAAAGTTTTCTTTTTGTCTCAGCTGTTTTTGTTTACGTTATGATGAGTAAGCCCGCCATTTTATTTTTCAATAAGATTTCTTTCAGCATGGTCGATATGTAAAGAAGATAGAATAATGCTTAGAACCAAGGAATATTTATAATACTATAATCTTGAAATTAAGATAACCCCCAAATAGGGGTCTTTGAATTATGTTCTGGTTTATATAAATATATTTGTAAAGGGTCCAAAGCTGTCTCTAAATCCACCCTCTACAGGTGTATCAGCTGATACGGATGCGTGAAAACGTTTGCAGATAGAGGTTCGTTCTCCCGCATCCTCTTCTTCTTCTACCGTTTAATGCGATCGAATATTAGGAAGATAATGGAAAAAAAAGCATTAAGAACACACAGCAAACAAACTTTCGATATAATATCGTCATGGAAATAGCGTGCGAGGGTGCATCACTGATACGGAAGAGGCAAAACGTTTGCAGATAGAGCTTCATCCTCCTCCTCTTCTACTGCTTAATGCGATCGAATAATATGAAAAGACTTGAAAAATATCATTAAGAACAAATAGCAAACAAACATTCGATATAATATTGTCAGGGAAAGAGCATGCGAGGGTGCATCAGCTGATACCGAAGCGCCAAAATGCATCCTCCTCCTCTTCTACTGCTTAATGCGATCGAATATTATGAAGAGAATTGTAAAAAAGCATTAAGAACAAACAGCAAGCAAACCTGTGATATAATATCGTCAGGGAAATAGCGTGCGAGGGTGCATCAGCTGATATGGAGGTGGCAAAACGTTTGCATCCTCATGCTCACCGCCACCATGCATGTCCCAGTGAATGCCTGTTGCCCATCGCATAATAGAGTGCATTAATTTGTTTACTGTACAGTAAATCTGTATATCTTTTATATTGTACACTATTTGCATGTTAATATAAATAACTACAGGTCTTTCTTATCTTCTAACTATGGTATAGTGTCTATGTACAGTTGTGGAACGTATCTATGCCCATTATCAATTGTTTCTTAAGGAAAATGGCTTGTTACATTACGCGAAAATTACAATACGTGGCACTTCTGAGAACCTATCTTCGCGTTATTCTAAGAACTGGGTATATATATATATATATATATATATATATATATATATATATATATATTATATATATATATATATATATATATATATATATATATATATATATATATATATATATATATATATATATATATATATATATATATATATATATATATATATATATATATATATGGACCCATTCCCCATTGTATGAGGGGTGACCGAGCCCTGCTTGGGTCATTCAAATGGTAGGCGGGCAAGGATATTCTACAGCGAGGCCATACAGCCGCAGCTGGTTTACCCCCACCTCTTCATGGCAAGCAATTTCCCTCGCACCCATCCATCACAATTCACTGTGCTAGAAGAAGGGAGAAATCCCTTTGGACTGCATCACCTATAAACAATCTTCTTCCACTCATTCCTATCCTTTGCTTGCTCTCTTCCCTGCTCCACTGACATTCCAAGAGCATCCAATGCCCTTTTCACACCATCCATCCATCTCATTAATAAAGCCACTTGGCCTAATTAATACACAATAATGATGAAAAGTATCCTTATACATAATGCATCATTATTTCTATCCTGAATCTATGACAACTATGACATACAATGATGAGAGACACAAGAAAATATTACTAGAATGCTCTACTGCACTAAATCCCAACTGCTGTCTGAGTAAGAATCCATGTTTCATAAGAAATTACATTTTTCACCAATGAAATTTATGCAATACAACAGAAAGTATTTTCTGTATGTATCTGTGAATGTATTACATATATAAACTTATTGATCAAACTTTATCACTGAAAAATTCATAAAGAATTATAAGTTTTCATGAAAACTGTATTACCAAGTACCTTAAAAGAAAATAAGGTAATAAGCACCTAAACAGTACCACAAGAGCCTAACTGAGGGTTTAGAAATTTGTTATATCATCATCTTGCTACAAACAGAAATACATCATTCATGTCATGTCTATTACCAAGGACTAACTAATTTCTAGCCATGCCTTTAGAAACAACTGGGTGCATTGCTTTAAATTGACTCTGCTTTCTACAAGGAATCAAGTCTTACACCTTTTTTTGTCTTTAATTCATTAATAATAATAATAAGTATTCCTGATGATTAGGAAAAAAAAATTCCACCCATTAATCGTTTGAAACGATTAAAACAGATATTTCCAGAAAATATTTGCATAAAAGTCACCACCTTATCACAATTAGCTTACTTTGTAGTTTCTTATCTAATCTAGTCTATTAAATCCATTACTGTTTACCTCAATTAAAAATCATGATATTTCCTGCGTAGATGACATAAAATGTACTGGGGATTGTGTCACTTTTGCTCAATCTGCATCATATTTATACTTTACATAACAATATAAGTACCACATATAATATGAACTCAGAAAACTATTGTACCGTGATACTGCTTCCTGAACTGAGACCTACTCCAAAAGATACTAGTAGACAAGTTATTCATTGGAAATTATTTTACAAAGAGAAAATGCATTCGTCAATTATTATAATTATCATCATTGTTATTATTATTATTTTTATTATAAGCAACGCTACAATATCACTTATTATCATGAGTATGGTGAAGAAAAGACTAAATTACCAATTATTTTATCATATGAGTCTTTTCTTCTTCCTCTATAAGACTGTGTCAAAATAAGGTAACTAAGTAATCATATGGACAAAGTCTTTAGAGATTTATGAAATCAACAGCAGTTGTCTGTACATCCACATTAGAGACATGGTCAATGGTAAGTCTCTCCCAAAAAGGCGTGACAATCAAAATGGATCTCCAAATAATGTAAAATGATGCCAGAGGAGAACTATCACCAAATGTGTGAACAATCTGTCAAGGTATACAAGCAAAGATGATATATATGAGTGCAACTGAAGAGAAATTGGTACCGTAATGGACCTGAATGAGGATGGTGAGAGATAAAGTAGGCTGCCAATCCCACAGGAAAAAATAGGAATCTCAAAATGAACACTAAAGTAATGCACAAAAATAGGAATACAAGGGTAAAAGATCTGTATGGCCCTTTCTAGATGAAATTCCACACCAATGTCCTTGATATGAAATATTCATGTTCTTCTTTGAAATACTTCAATTTGCAAATTCTACTGTATTGTGCGTGCCAGCCCAGTGATTCTACCTTAATTATACCCAATATACATCAAGAATAAATTTCCTTTAAACCACACAGTGAGAAAGTACCTATTAAGACAAATTATTACGGACCTATCACTTATAAAATAACCAAACATGAAATGTGACATGCATGAAGATCTAATGGAAAACTAGTGCAAAGAAATATTCCTACAATTTCAGGCGTGGATTTTTCCTTTGGTGCATTAGATGAGACAGGAGCAGAGAGGTTAGAGGTCAGGGGAGTTTCCAGATCCTCATCATCATCAGTGTCTGTGTTATGAGCATCGTCTCCCGCTTCTGCTTCCACAGGAGTAGGAGTAGGATGAGAAAACTTTTCAGCAGGTGAAAGCTGCTCAGGTAAATCTGAACTCTTTGGGTCATTTTCCTGCTCTTGCTTAGGTTGGGAAGTAGGCGAAGGATGGCTAATAAGAGATGGTTGGGATAGTGGAGGAGTCTGGGGAGATCCATCTTCGTGCAAGGCAGAGGCATTCATCAGCTATGAGGAGCAAAATAGAGTAACAGCAATAATAATTATGGCTTCTACTGCAGTCTTATAAAACACAGCTAAATGGGCAAACTTATTTCTCCTGCAGCTGATATGAATGCAGAGAAAAAAAAAAAAAAAAAATCTATATGCCAAGCAAGCAATCCATGGTATTTATATCTAGCTAATTAACTGCCTCATGCAACGACTTTTAACTATTAAAACTGCAAAAAACATATGTAATCTACATATATTTCTTCATACTGAAACTCGTTCTTCTTTCCTGCAAACTTTAATGTCTCTCAACTAAATAATACATGCAAATGAGAGCGTTCATCATATATAGAGCCCATAAGTTCACAGGGATCAAGTGTGTAAGTATCAAAAGGTAAATATAAACCATAAAAATAGAGCATTGAACATAACACGAAGGTATTACATAACATACTTAATTCTATTAAGTAATGCAAAATACTGAAGCATGTTTGCCATATGTAAATAACAAACAGAGAGTTACTCATAAAACGGTACTAGGTAATCCTCATAAGACAAGGGAATCCTATGACCCGATTTTCTATTCAATATCAAAGTTCTGAATACAGTATTCCATTCACTAAAGTCCTTTACATAGTACAGTGCACTGCTAAAGCTATTTCTTTACATCATAGCATACTGACTGAAATCCAATTCAAAGCTTCCAAACTGAAATCTAATTAGAGTTTGCAAATTTAAATCTAAATCAAAGCTTGCACTATAAAGCAGATTAAATTGAGAAACTAACCTATGGAATACATTACCAAAGTAAAATATATGTAAAGGCATAAGCAATATCTTAAACACACTTACTTGAGCAGGATAATTACGATCTTCTTGCACTATAAAGCAGATTAAATTGAGAAACCAGCCTATGGAATACATTACCAAAGAAAAATATATGTAAAGGCAAAAGCAATATCTTAAACACACTTACTTGAGCAGGATTATCACGTTCTTCTTTGTCCAGAGAAGAAACACTTTGACTGGTACTTCGGGACTCATGACCTAACCTTCCTTCTGCCTTCATTTGCTGAACCTAGGGTAGAGATTATGAATATTTCAGCGGGATAAAATAAAAGACTTTAAACTTTTTATACCCATTCCTGCCTTCATTAAAATATTCAATTACTACTACTGAAAATAACAATTTCTATTCCTAATAAAGTAATGGTCTCAAAACAACATTTTATAAACAAATTAAGCCGTTTTTAGGTTATAAATCAACCTACCAAACTATAATCATAGCCATCACAAACAACAAGCCTGATTGTGGATCCGGCATTTCGCATAATATTCACAGCCTCCTCGTGGGTAATCCCAAGCAGAGAATGCTCATTTACTTCTAACACTCTCTGGCCAACCTACAAGGAAAAAAAATTAAGTACATAATTAAGGAACTGTTTGCAACTGTGTTGTTTTGTAAGTGGGTGGGAGAAGAATGGAAATAGTCTAACATTATGCCCTATGAATCACAGGTGAGTAAAAAGGATATTCCATGTGATGAGGAAGCAAATTATACATAGGTCTCTGGCGATGTCAAAAGATTTGACAAAAAGATTGATTCTGACAATATCTTCTCCAATTTTTTTTTTAATGACAGAAAATAACCGGCAAGGGAGAGAAGGATGAGCATCTTGTACTGTCACCCTGTTACCTTAATTCTTTTGCTCTAGCTGTGTCAACCAATTAAGCTTAAGTGGGATATGGTATCTTCACGGAGGAAGTTATGCTCCTTTCTCTGCATTTTTTTTTCTTTCTTATTTTTTCAGAGGAAGGAGATATGAATACCACCTCCGTGTTCCCTTGCTTGTTATAATAGTTTTACTATTGGGATAGAACTTGGGGACTGAAAATCCCACCATTTGCATTTTTTTTTTAATGAAAAGTCAAGGGTAGGCTTTCACTTAGCCACCCCATTAGCAATAGAGATTACGGTCTTTGTACAAAAATATAGATAGACAGCTACAAAGAAGGATGGAAAGCTGTGAAGGCATATAATTTAAGAAGCTCAAAAGCATATTAATGAGAGGTCCAAGTTCACATTCTAAAACCTTAAAAAATTTCTATATTCAGCATTTATGAAACATTCAATTAAAACATCGTATCACACATGGATGATTGTTCAAAACTAACAAGTAGAGGCTACTGTTTCAAGAGTGTGCAATATGCCTTAAATGTTCTAACGCACACATACAGCAGAATTGCATGAACAATATCTACATCATCCAAGATATGAAGCTCATGATAAAAAACAAGTAATGCATAAAATATGAAGCAATGTGCTAGCAAATTTGCTTTACTGACCTTTAGTTTTCCCTCTCTGAATGCAGCACCATTGGAGTTGATCTTAGAAATAAAGACACCCTCATCAGATTTATCCAAGGGATTTCCTGGAGAGCCTTGCACACCTCCCTTTATATTCATTCCGAGACGTTCTCCTACCATTTTTTTAATCACAATTTCCTGAATACAAATTGAGATAACCGTTACAAGTATACACAACACACTATGAGAAGCACAAAAAATTTAGTAATAATGTTTTTGTCTCAAAAATACTTAAGTAAAATGCCAAGATGTGCAATTGATGGGTTCTATCCAAGTGGGTCTTCATCTTCCTATATTTCATCCTGTTCCTCTAGTTCCCCTAAGTTCTTCAGAATGTTGTAAAACTTGACAAAATGAGCCAAAGTGGGTGGACCGGGACTTAAATTCTTAAATTTCCTCTAGCGGAGATTTGATTCATAAAAGGGGTTTTTGGTAAGAAAACCCCAACCAAAGCCCTAGTAATTGGGTGTGCATTTGTCTCGGTATTTCCATTCATAAAGGGGATAGTGATATTTATATAATAATATATATAGCATATTAAATAACACCCATGCAAATTATCAAAAGTGAAATTAAAATATATATGACATTGTAAGCCCTACTGAGTATAACTAACCTTTAGCCCTTTAGGTTGTGGATCATGTCTGACTGAGAGAACAATTTCATTGGGAGGATTCAGTAGAGCCATGACAGCCTCTTGATGCGTGGCCCCTATCATATCAACACCATTAACAGATAATATCCTGTCACCCATTCTTAGCTTATTCGTTCTGTGAGCTGCTCCTCCCGCTGTTATCTGGAAAGATGCATACACTTAGCTCCTCCTCAACCCTTATTTCAATATGTAAAACAATCTTTACAAAATCTACTCGTACCAAGACTACCAAAGTAACTGTCAGCTCATTGTTACATACAGCACACATACCTTAAAATGAGTTGTTTTTCTAACTGTATGTTAACATTTCCCCTAAATAAATGAGTATGACTTTGATGAGATCTTGTTTATGCTCACTATAGTAGTCAATATAATATCCATAAGATACCTAGTTTTCTAGGTATTTATGGTTCAAATCTTTTCACACTTGCAAGAAATTACACTTTCACTGTAGAGAAAAAAATTAAGATATAAAAATGAATTTCAAAAACTCTGCAAATCTGCAATCATATTTCTTCATCGCTGATTACAATAGACAAGGAATTCTCATCCAACACATCTCTTATAGCTTTCATCATTACTTTATTCAATTTTCTGTCTCTTATGCAAATGTTGGGCCCTAATCGCCAACATGTACACCAAGTTTATTAGCAATTTCAATCATAGAATAATATTAATATCATTATAAAAAATAACCAAACCATTATGAGCGTCAAGCACAAGAAGTTTTAGTGGATGGTCTAAGTAGCTATATATACATCAACAATTACATCAAAATTCCATTTTTATTGCCAATATGGAAAGTAAATTAATGTAATCAATTACTCCAACATTTACATACAATTACACAAACGTAATTCTTTACTTCTCGATGGTAAAAGGTAAAGCTCTTACTTTTGATATGTATATTCCTGGGTCATCAGGTGATAATCCAAAAGGTACACAGAAATGATCCGATCCACCAATAATACTTAAACCCAATGGTCCTCCATCCTTGTATAACGTCACTTCCTGTAAAAAACATGTTGTGTAAGCATCTAAAAAATAATGCATATGCAGTTCCACTGTGATAAACACAAACTCAAAATATATATACATGCATTAATAAAACAAATGCATTTCTCATACTTTGTGACACTTTAATATAAAAAGAACACTTCAGCACATTTAAATGAGTATCTGGAATATTTCAGTTATTTGGCAGAGAATACAATTTTAAAAACTTATCTAAATATAAATTAGAAAGATAATTTACTCTGTAAATTCTTGCATTATTCTATTTTATATAATGAAAAACATGGTTATAAAAGTGGTCAAAACCAGGTTGATTTAATTATTGAATAAGACTTGGAATATATAGCGTCATACAATGGTAATCAATCTACAATTATGTAGCTTCATCTAAAACAACATTTTATCAGTCAATAGCTGCCAAACCAGAAAGCAATTAACTTCCATAATTTTGGTATATACATTACAACAGATTATATTGTAAAAATACTATTTAACAGTTAATAATATAGTGTACCAGGAGCTATATAAGACATATATAATGAACTTTGAAAATGCCAAACGACAGACAGTTTGGTATGATAC
>JAXCGZ010002808.1:0-34604 GCA_037179515.1 Halocaridina rubra | reverse complement strand
TTGGTATGATATATATTTGTAAGGATGAAGTATTCCAACACCTCACTGACTTTTCACATATATAAATAAACCCCAAATAACCTAAATAACCCCCATTATTTTTTACCAAGATGAGTAACCTCATAGTATCCCATATAAGCTTTGAAAACCTTATGCTATACCTTGTTAAATTAGTTAACCTCACAAAAAAAAAAAAAACTTGGAAAGCTAAATAACTCCAGTTACCAAAGACAGATCTAACCTAACCTAACCTAACTTAACCTAACCTAAAACAAAGAACATTTTCATGAGGTTTACAAGAAAACAATAATAATGAAAAAAAAGCTGAAATAGTGTTATGTCTGTAATACCTTGGAAGTAATTCAGAATGTAAAAGACAGATTTAAAGAATATTTTTTTATGAAATTTAACGAGGAAATCATTATAAAAGAACATTACAGACAGAACAAAAGAACATGCAAATGAAGTTGATAAGAAAAGTAAGAAAATAATAATAAATGAACACAGAAGATAGAACGAAAGAACATTTTAATAAAACTTCTGATGAAATTATGATAAAATAACATCGAGGAATTATCAAAAGAACAACTTGACGAGTCTACCAATGAAATAATAACAAACTTACATTGAATAAAGAACAAATGAACAATTTAATTATAGTGAATAAAGAACAAAAGAACAATTTACTAAGTAAATAACAATATAATAACATATAAAAAGTTTTTGTGTCAGTAAAAATGGCAGTGAAGAAGGGTTCTTCATCTTTACAATGTCCATGGTAAGTATAGGAGGTAAAGCACGATCTTTAAGGTATCTTGGGTCACAAAAAAATAACATTTCATGGTGATGGGTATGAAGGTCAAAGGTCAAAATGGTAAAATACCTGAAAAATCTATCAGAATTCACTCTCATGTCATTTACAAATAATTGTGCTAAATTAATGCGATTCTTAGAACGTTATAAAAAGAAAAAAAAATTTACTGAATTAAAAGCACGCTTGTAATCTCATAAAAACAAAAAAATAATAATAATAATTTAAAATTAAAAGTCATATAAAATTCTTGCTTCGAGTAAGAATAGATCTAACTAGTTGCACCCTTCGGGTTGGGCTTCGGCAGGTAGCGCCGGCGGACTGACTCCTCTCACACCCATTACCATGCAAGACGTGAAGCCCGTCCTAGCGGCACCTACTGGTCTAGACACAACGGCCTCGCAGTTCCAGCAGGGTAAGTCCTTTGGTCTCATGAAATGTGTTCCTCTCTCTAAGGGTATCTGGGATTAGCTTCCTGAAGGGACGGAAGAAAGTGGACGTTTTGTATTAATAATAATAATAATAATAATAATAATAATAATAATAATAATAATAATAATAATAATAATAATAATAATAATAATAATAATAATAAAAACTGCTCTTATTATTATTATTATTATTATTATTATTACTATTATTATTATTATTATTATTATTATTATTATTATTATTATTATTATTATTATTATTATTATTATGCAAAACAGACACTTTTAGGGCTAGATATTCATTATTAACGAAAATTATCTTCATTTTACTATATATATATATATATATATATATATATATATATATATATATATATATATATATATATATATGAAATTAACAATGGTATCATTAACATTTCAAAGCCATAATCATCATAACAATTTTTTTTTTGGTTCTTATATATCGGTTTTGGTATTTTATTATTATTAACTTTTTTCTCTCTATCTTACAAATAACAAAAATATGACATTCATTCCATATGCAAAAATTCACACGAAAACTCAAAATCTCACTTAACATTGTTTTTTTTTTTTTGATACCTGGAAGGACCAAAAAATAAATAAAAAATAAACAAAATCTGCCCTCATCGGAACTGGGCACGAAGAAAACAAAAAGTACTGATGAACAGAGACGTAGAGTGTTGTGACTTGTCAGATGTGAAGGGATGATAAGAGGTGTGTAGCGAATATCCAAGAATATTCGGTATTCATGAAGGTATAGAAAAAGAATCGTGACTGAAGGAAAACTTAACATCGAACTGTCCTGGACAGTCCTTTATAAGTTCAAAAGACACTTCAGCTGTAGTAACACTTGATCCCCATTAAGGGGAAGACAGACAGGTAGGAACTGGGGAATTGATGCTGCATGTTCCCTTTAACGCTCCGCGGTGGGCTTGATTGCGGGTCTGTCACTTTCAGAGTCGAATCATGTATCCACTTCGCTCCCGCGATCCCAAATTTAATATCAAAGAATCTCAGTCAAAATTTTACCGATGAAATAAAAGGAGACTAGTCGGAGTCACTTGTTTACTAGGTCCTGTCAACTCAACAAATTCAATGAGTACACCAGTTGGATGTTTGGAATCAATAGAGAAACGGTATCTCCGCAAGTTCTGGGTTTGATATAGGTAATACCATATAACATAACCGCAATCCCCTTTACATATGGAGTGACCGAGTAAGCGTAAACTCTTTGACTCTACAGTGGACGAAAATGCGAAGGGGTGAGTCCCAGCCCCCGCTCTCCACCCCATTTAGGAGACTTTTCGATATGCAAGGGAACATGGAGACGGTATTAGTGTCTCCTGAGCCCAGAGAAGGAAAGAATAGAATATGGTTTATATATATGAAGAAAGTAGAGAGAGAGAGAGAGAGAGAGAGAGAGAGAGAGAGAGAGAGAGAGAGAGAGAGAGAGAGAGAGAGAGAGAGAGAGAGAGAGAGAGAGAGAGAGTACTCATAATAAACCTGTCTTTCCAAAGGACATTGGGTATTCAAAGAAGAGACATAGATATTCCAGATAGACATCTGTGGTGTACGATATAGACATACTAAAACAAACAAATCATGAAGATGAGTGTACCAGTAGAGAGTACGAGTAAGAGCTTCCTTTAAGAGTAAGTTCTTAAGAGTAGAGTTAGAAGTAGACACTGAGCCAGCATTTTTTAGTTCTCTGGGAAGCTGATGAGAGAAATGAGGTCCACGAATGTTTAGATCTCTTGAGCCAAGAGCAGTTTTTTTTTAGAGAGAGAGAGAGACTCCTGTCCCCGGAGGACGAAGGAATAGGATATTGTGCTTATATATGAAGAAAGGAGAGAGAGAGAGAGAGAGAGAGAGAGAGAGAGAGAGAGAGAGAGAGAGAGAGAGAGAGAGAGAGAGAGAGAGAGAGAGGAGAGAGAGAGAGAGCGAGAGAGAGGCTCCTGTCCCCGGAGGACGAAAGATTAGGATATTGTATTTATATATGAAGAAAGGAGAGAGAGAGAGAGAGAGAGAGGAGAGAGAGAGAGAGAGGAGAGAGAGAGAGAGAGAGAGAGAGAGAGAGAGAGAGAGAGAGAGAGAGAGAGAGAGAGAGAGAGCGTAAATTATGTAACTCAAATTTTTCTGTCTTTTTTGATATACGATTACTAAACAATGACAGTTGTTGTTGTTATAACCTTTGTTTGCTCAAGTGATATATGTAGTACTCAATGTAATAACCGAGTTTAATTGGAAACGTAAACAAGGAAAAGAAAGGCAAATGATTGACGTAAACAATTCATTGTTTCTTATTCATTTTTAATCGGGTTATAGATGTTGTTTCAGTGTCGCTTCATCATTATTGGTCTTTTTTGATGTGATCCTTTGTTGGGTTGACCTTTTTGTTTTTTTTTTTTTGGTTGTTTGGCCGTTTTTTGGCCTTTTTTCCGTGGTTGTTTGTCATTTTTTTCGTGGTTGTTTGGCCTTTTTTTTGCTGTATTATATCTTTTTTTCTAGTTTTTTTTAAACAATTCCTATTTCGTTTAGATTATAGAGACTTATTTTTTTTTATTTTATGTGATCCTTTGTTGGGTTGACTTTTTTTTTTTTTTTTTGGTTGTTTGGCCTTTTTTTTGGGGGGGGGTTTGTTTGGCTTTTTTTTTTTGGTTGTATTATTTTTTTTCTGGTTTTTTTAAACAATTCCTTTTTCGCTTGGATTATTGAGACTTATTTTTATATTGATACTTTTTTTAATTTCATATAGTGTTATATTGTTATCATCTCTCATAGTTTATTTCCCTTTTTTTACGTAATTCTCTCTTTTATTGAGGTTGTTTATGTGGTTGCTTTCTAGTATTTTTATATTATGAACTATTCTCTTGAGAGAGAGAGAGAGAGAGAGAGAGAGAGAGAGAGAGAGAGAGAGAGAGGAGAGAGAGAGAGAGAGAGAGAGACTTTCCTTTAATACGGGTATATAATAGACACCAAATCGAGGTGTCTCTAATTCAGGACCTGATTTAACAAAATCACATTAACAATTGTGTTTTTACAATAGGAAAACAACATAAATAGCTTAAAAAATAAGTAAAACGGATATTAAAAATATAAAAAGCACATAAAATATGATTTTAGTAAACTCACAACATGGCTTTGCAGCAGTCTCAAAATCAACAAAGAACATTTATTTAGGTGAACTCGTATCAAAATCTTGCGGTAGACTCGTAATCGGCAAAGAAAAATTATTTTGGTGAACTCTTATCAAAATCTTGCTGTTGACTCGTAATCGGCAAAGAAAAATTATTTTGGTGAACTCGTATCAAAATCTTGCGGCTAGACTCGTAATCGGAGGTTATATTGGTTTGCCCCTCCGGAGAGCCGTTGGGTGGGGATGGAGTCGGTGGGTCTAGGAAGCCGTATAGTAAGTTGTAACTCATCTTTCATCTGCCAACAATGCCTAGGGACAATAGTGGATTTTACAGTCGCGAGCTGGTATTCAGCCATGGAATTTTATCGCCGGGATTTTTCTATGAATGTTCTGATTTATCGAATCAGCTTTTCTTTCGGGCTGGCATCCGTTCAGAAGACCAGAAGACGCGATGGGGGGAGGTTGACCTCTCTCTCTCTCTCTCTCTCTCTCTCTCTCTCTCTCTCTCTCTCTCTCGCTTTGGGTTTTTGTACAAATTATATGTAAAAAGATAAGGAAAGAAATTCATATATATATATATATATATATATATATATATATATATATATATATATATATATATATATATATATATATAAAGCAACTAACCGATCAGTAAAATATTCACATCCACTGTAAAGTCTGAGGTTAGCAAGGGCATGCACTCAGGGTAACGACTACATCTGCCAAAACAAGTCCTTCGCAAGAAGGCAATCGTCCTAGCCCTTGGTAGAAAAGGGAGTCCGTGACTTAAAACCGGAACTGTAAAGTGTCTGTGAAGTGTGGAATGGAAACCTAATCTGGGGCAGTTTTGTATCTCATATAGCAAAGTTTTATGCTTTCAAAATTTATGAAAAGAGAAAAAAAATATAACTTGGTGTGGTGGCTTGCATGAAATTAACAATATATTTTTATTATATATTAAAAAAAATCATTACTCCCTTCCGCATGATTATCTAAGATACTCATATCTGCATATTTCTGGCTTACGATATACTAAATATATTATATTTGCATGACTATGCATGGGACAAACTAACCTCTCCATTTTTAATATAACTATGTCATTTGTAACCTTGAATGATTCTATTACTATGTTATTTGACCTTTATTTCTAATTGTCTTATAATTTTATTGAATTATATAGCATAATTTTAGCATATTCTAGTCTTTACTTTATTACAGTTAGCATATGTGTTATACACTCTTTGCACTCGTGCACAGACTTTTGCACTAGCATTTTTGCACTAATAGTAGTTATTATATTTATTTTAGGATGTTTTCCACTATTAGATTTAACTAAAAGTTTTCCAATAATAGATAATTTAGAAATGGTGATCAGCTTTTGCCATTTGAGATAGTTTTTTTTTTCTCATGAAGAACATTTTGCAATTTTACAATCATTAATATCTTAATATGGATTACCACTTCAGTTATTGTTTTACAATTCTAAGATTGTAGTTGTGGTTGCATCCTGTAGAATTTTTTTACAATGAAAGTTATTTTTCTAAGGAAGGCCAAAAGGTTTTTTTTTAATAAGCCAGAATTTTAAGTTAATGTATTATATTGTAAATGTTATTTTAATTGTAATTATATTACGAATCGTTCTTTGAAATATTTTATCCATGGTTTGATATATTTATATCTAGAATATTAAAATAATTGTAACTTAAGAGTTACTAGAAGATATGAATGAATTTAAGGTAATTAAAACTGCAATTTTTAACATACAAGAGTCTAAATAAAAAAAATTTAATTAGTTTTATGAAAAAGCTCCTTTAATTTTACAAAATATTTAAACTTTTTTACTTTAGTTGCATTACTCTCAAGATATTAAAAAAAATAATTATTAATTTTTTTTGGCAGAAGCTGTGAAAATATTTATTAATAAAAAATAAAAAAAACTCTTTTGGTGCAGTGACCTTGACTTTAAACTTTTGGCATTCCTTGAAGTAGGTTCTTAGTTTTTTTATTTACATAAAACCAAATTATGATGTTTATGCCATATTTGCCATGCATGGCAAAGCATGGCATGATGTGTAGTTTGTGTGTGTGTGTGTGTGTGTGTGTGTGTGTGTGTGTGTGTGTGTGGCAAGTTGTAACTTATATCTGCACGCTAGGAGGAGGAGGGTCTGTGTACACACCCCTGAGCACCCCCCAGTCAACTTCCAATCCTGGCTACGCCACCATTGACACCCAGCCCACCCACTACGCCACCGATCAGACGTCTGTCAATGAAGGTGTGACGCCGATGGAGAACTTAGTTGTGACGCCCTGCTCGTCTCCTCTAAAAGCTGATACCCCTTGCACCACCGCCCTCACCGTCTTACAACCTGCCTCACACGCACACGCAGCCACCCATCACACCCATCTTTCCCCTAACGCACACGCGCCCACACCTGTGCATCCATCGCATGCCCATGTACCCATGCACGCCCATGTAGCGACTACACCTGACCAGACGTATACCTCCCTCCCGTCCATCACCCACTACACAGGTAAGTTTGCCTCTTCCTTCGCTCGCAGGCACCCCACCCGCACGCCCATTAGAAGCACGCATGTCTCTCACAAGTCTCTCCCCTTCCGATATATACATATATAGCACCACCCACTTCTATAATTATTATTATAATTATTATTATTATTATTATTATTATTATTATTATTATTATTATTATTATTATTATTATTATTATTATTATTATTATTATTATTATTATTGTACTGGGTGCTGATATATTGCTACGCCCCCAACCCACCACATCATGTTTTTTCTTTCTTTTCATTATAATTTTAAGCATTTTGTCTAAATAAAATTTTATTTTCTGTTCTCAATTACATAAAAATTGACAACTTTTTTTTCACAATTTTCTTTAATCTGTTTTGTGGCGAAATTTCGCTGTGATAAAGTTTAGATTATTTTTTTTTATGTTAGTACATACATACATACATACATACATACATAAATACATACATACATACATACATACATACATACATACATACATACATACATACATACATACATACATACATACATACATACATACATACATACATCTAAAACGTTATTTGCCGAAAATATGTTATTGTGACTCATGTCTTTTACTGATAGTATATTGTTAACTTAATTTCATGTCATAACTGCAGCGATGTTGAAGTGATTTTGCTATGAAATGTATATTCATGTCATTCACTAAATGATTTTGTTATGAACTGGCAGTCATGTCATTCACAGAGGTCACGTTGATGATTTCCATTTCATGTCATTCAGTGAACAGATTTGATTGTGAAATATCATTTCAACGTGAACATGAAATGTCATGTCAAGTAATGACATGATTTTCCTATGATTCTCTTACATGTCATTCATGGAGGTGATGTTGGTGAATTTCATGTCACGTCACTCGGTGAAATGAGGAAAAATCATGTCTATTTTTGACATGAATTTGTTATGACTGGCTTACATGTCATGCCACTCAGTCAAATAATCTTATTGTGAACTTTGATTCCACTGTGAAATCTAATAGAAAAATCATATCAGTCACTGACATGATATAAATATGACATGAGTTATCATGTCATTCACTGAAATATCTATATATTTGTGGTCACCGTGGCCGAGTCATAACGTTCAGTTCATGGGTTCCTGACCAGCCACGGTCTGAAGTTAGAAAGGGCATTCACTCAGGGTAACGGTTGCTCTTGCCAAAACCATAGTCCTTTGCAAGAAAACATCGCCTTGGCCCTTAGTAGAAAAGGGAGTCCGTGACGTAAAACCAATCACACATTGAAATACATAATATTTTTTATTTTGTTTTGCAGGTACGGCCAGCGTAGGTTCAATGGTGGATTACACGTACTCTTCGCCGTACACCCAGTATTCCTCGACATACCCTACGTACGGGTACGGCACTGGAGGGCTTCTCAGTAAGTAATTGTGAGTATATGTATATGTTGACTTTTGGTTCTTTAAGTTTCCTTTTTCTTCCGTTACTCTTTTTTCTTCTGTGTATATTTATCCTCTGTTTCTCTCTTATTTATTTCATTTTAACCACTTCAGATCAATCGGATTATTTTATTTTGCGTTATTTTCCAGTGACTTACGAGAGCCAGTTTAGTGGCACCAGTGATAGGATTAATTGGATCATTTTTTTTGTATTTCAATTTAACCTCTTCAGATCAATCGGATTATTTTATTTTTGCATAATTTTGCAGTGCCATTACGAGAGCCAGTTTAGTGGCACCAGTGATAGGATTAATTGGATCATTTTTTTTATTTCATATTAACCTCTTCAGATCAATCGGATTATTTTATTTTGGCATAATTTTCCAGTGACTTACGAGAGCCAGTTTAGTGGCACCAGTGATAGGATTAATTGGATCATTTTTTTTATTTCAATTTAACCTCTTCAGATCAATCGGATTATTTTATTTTTGCATAATTTTTCAGTGCCATTACGAGAGCCAGTTTAGTGGCACCAGTGATAGGATTAATTGGATTAATTTTTTAATTTCATTTTAACCTCTTCAGATCAATCGGATTATTTTATTTTTGCATATTTTTTCAGTGCCATTACGAGAGTCATCATAATGGCACCGGTGATAGGATTAATTGGATCAATTTTTTTTATTTAATTTTAACCTCTTCAGATCAATCGGATTATTTTATTTTTGCATTATTTTTCAGTGCCATTACGAGAGCCATTTTAATGGCACTAGTGATAGGATTAATTGGATCAATTCTTTTATTTCATATTAACCTCTTCAGATCAATCGGATAATTTTATTTTGCATAATTTTTCAGTGACTTACGAGAGCCAGTTTAGTGGCACCAGTGATAGGGTTAATTGGATCAATTTTAGTGCCAGTTGAAGGGCGTAATATGACTTATGAGTTTCGTCATGATGGCACCAGTCTTGGGGTCAATTTTATAATCTTGATGCGTGTTGAAATTCGTCTTAATGGCACCATTGCTAGAGTTAATCGAATCATTTAAATGTCTGTTGAAGGTTGTTATATTTTTAACATATTAGAGTCGTCACCGTGGCTCAAGCGGTAGCGTCCGCGACTCTGAGGCGTCAGGTCGAGGGTTTGCGCCCTTCACGGTTTGAGGTTAGCAAGGGCATGCACTCAGGGTAGCGATTACATCTGCCTAAACAATTCCTTCGCAAGAAGGCAACCGTCCTAGCCCTTAGTAGAAAAGGGAGTCAGTGACGTAAAACCGGAACAACAGTTTACGAGGATCTTATAAAAAGTGTATCACTTTATTAGTTAATTCTTCAAAAATTAGAGCATTCCAATTGCTTGTGAGGTTTGCTATAGTGGCATTTCGACAAGAATTATCCAAGGTCACAACGATTGACGAGGGCTGTTGCAGTGTTGCCTGATAAAACGTTAATGATCCAACATTCTCGGATTATAACCAGCCTCTTGGCTAGTACAGTTGTAACGCGCTGGCCTCGCATTCGCCAGGTCGACGGATCGCGCCTCGTCCAGGCAAGGGAGTTTAAGCTGTTTACTGGGGATGTTACTGCTGTGGCTGGTCACCACAGTGGGGGGTTGGGGCCTGTGCCGGTTGGCGACCGCCCTATAGGTCCTCCATGACCCGTTCCACCCATCCGTGGGTGGAGAATCTAAATACAACAAAAGAATTCAGTTCAATCATATCAGCTTCAATGACTCACTAGGATCGTTCTAACGGTATACTCCAAGGACTGATTTCTCAAACTTACTTCAATAATTTTGCTCGATTTGCGATGGCACTAAGATAAAATTTACCTGTTCAACGTACTTGGATCACGTGTTTGTTAACTGAGAAATCGTTATAAGAGCATCGCTGCAGGGGTACGCGCGAAGAACCCCATTATCCTATCCTTCTCATCTAAAAAGGATTGTTAATCTTATTTTTTTATCCTTGTTTTATTCTTTTTCTTTTCCTTCTCAATTTTTTTGGGATATTTCTCCATTGTAGATTCTTTTAGATGAATATATTATTATTTAATTAAAGTCTGTCACACTTCATGCATGTCCAAAATAAATGTTATGCATATATTTTTTTTTTAGTTGGCACAGTTGGTAATCTTATGTTATTATGTGATGCTCACGTATTCTTTGTATGTCGTATGATGCTACTAAAAGGGATAATAGTGGATTGGAGGAGGGTTTTGTAGTTCTTCTCATCATTAGATTACCCACAACCATATCAGAACCTTCAGAAGTGCACTCTTCTTCGGTTCTTTTCCAGAACCAGTATTTAGAAATTGTGTAAAAAAAAATCGGATCTCTTACTGATGATCCTGTGTTTATTTTTGCTGGATTTCTTTTGGAAGAAGTTAATGTTTCTTTTTCCTTTCCAGACATGAGTAACTACAGTAACTCAGGCAGTCTTGTTCCCAATAGTGGTGTTGGTGTTGTCACCAACAATACCGTCAATCACAACGCCAACAACAACAATAACAACAACACCAATACCACCAACAACAATAATAACAATGGCAACAACGCGTGTAATCCCAACACATCAGCTAGACTTCGAATGCTCCAGTCCTCGTTGAACAGTGGCTCCTGCGTCAGGCAAGATCGCTGTACGTAACGTCGTGTCCTCACCAAACGCCTTGAAAGATGTTCCTGAAAACTTTCCTGGAACGTTGAAAACTGGAACTTCATCCTGTACATGGGAGATTCCAATACTGGAAAGCACCAGGCACCCTTCCAGAGTGGTCTAATTCACCTGTGCAATAAGAGAGTCAACCGTGGCATTAAGGAATGGTTGTCTTTTATGATATAGGACATTTGAGCTTACCGGGTCAAAAGCTATTAAAGTCAACCTCTGAACTGGAAAACGCAATAGATGACTATATTTCTAGAAAAAAAAATAATGATAAAAATGGATAAATGCATATACTTAAAAGGGTCTGCGTGGTCTAACAGCACGAAGACCGATAGTTTAGCTGAGTACGTGTGTGTTTTTTTTTTATATAAGCGGCACGGACCGATCTCTAGCTAGGATACCAAAGACGCTATCACTCTCAAGTCACGAGCTTGTTTTTTTTTTATATTGGAGTCAGGGGACACACCCCCTCACCTGTTTTTTTGCCTTTTTCTCCTTCAGATGCACCTTCAGGAAAGAAAAAATGGGAAAAAAAGATACTGATTTTTTTTTTTTTTACCAATGAAAAGGAAATTTTCCTTTTGGTTTTTTTTTTCCAACACCCCCCCACCCCCATATGGCATTTTTTTTTCGTATTTCTTTCTTGTTTATTTGTATATATAGAGCACTTGCAAGTCATTTTGTTTATTTTTTTCTTCTTGTTATAATATCTGAAGGAGGCAAAACGAAGGGCTTCAGGAGATCTGACTCGCATCCACAAACCACGTCGTCATCTCTTTTTTGTGTTTTTTTTTTCATTTGTTTTAAGTATTTTTCCTCATTTCTGGGTACATGGAAGCCATCCTCCTGTCATAGGATGACTTGTGGCATATCCTTCGTGCCTAGAAGAAAACCGTCTTTTTATATTTTATTTTTATTTTGTAAATCCTTTTTTTGGGTCTGGTCTTTTTTTCACTGGGGTTTTGTCGCTGTCCAGGACAACTGACTCGTGTTTTTGGCATCGATCAAAAACTTCCTAAATCCCTCCTCTTTTTTTAATATATATATTTTTAAAAGTAAGGTTTCGTATCCCAAATATAGATAGCGCCTTGTCGGCATATTTTTGTTTTTTTATTCATGCCAAAGGGGCTATTTTTTAATTACCTCTGAGAGAGAGAGAGATAAATATTATAGAATTGTTTTTAGATATATTTGCTATCTATAGTTAAAGCGAGAATATACCTCTCATACTGATGAAAGAAGAGGCTATAGAGAATTGACAACAAAAAGACAAGAGTTTGTTTTTGTTTTGTCTTGAACTGTCTGCGTTACTACCGCAGCTTCTGTTATTATTATTATTATTATTATTATTATTATTATTATTATTACTATTATTATTATTATTATTATTATTATTATTATATTATTATTATTATTATTATTATTATTATTATTATTATTATGAATGTGGAATATTGATGCAATACGTGACCTTCAAATGCTATTTTACCAAAGAGGTATACATATGTATCTCCTCCTCCTCCTCCTCCTCCTCCTCCTCCTCCTCCTCCTCTTCCTCCTCCTCCTCCTCTGCAGCCTCATATAGTCAGTTGTACCCATCTTGGAATTAGAACAAACTTGTGGTTAATATATTTATTCCTGTCGCTGTTTCTTCTATTGGATATTAAAAGTTTGAGGTCCAATGAAACTGGTAAGGAATTTAGAGACTGAAGAGAGAAAATAGCCTGGCTTATCTGCCTAGAACTAAAAAAAAAAAGAAGAAGAAGAAGAAGAATCAATAGGGTCATGTTTAGCAGTTAGGAAAGCGGAAAAGAAAGGAGAACGGTTTTTATCTTTAATTTTCATTATTTTTCTTTATTTCATTATTATTATTATTATTATTATTATTATTATTATTATTATTATTATTATTATTATTATTATTTACATTCTCTTGTCTTATATTAATTTCTCTAGTATGTTCCAAGTGTACAGTATTATTTTCTTCTAGAATTAGACACGCACACCTTCTCTTTTATTGCCCATATGTGAGTCACTAAGTCTTAAATTTCCTCCTTTTTTTTTGTTATTTTAAACCTACTTAAGTATTATTAAGGAAACTTTTTTTTTTTATTAATAGGAAAAAAAGAACTACTTGAGTCTTAGTTTTTATCGCGAAGAATTTCTACTTTGAACTCGGCAAACAGCTATGTACATAGACACATGTTTTAGTTCATTATTTGCGTATGTATGTGAGTGTGTGTATGATCGTATTCGTGTGGGTGTATATGTGTGTATTCCCTCTGTTACTTTAAAATAATAGCTACGGGTCCAACCCCCCTCCCCCTGATTATCAGGAAAACAATAGTATTATTTTCAGAAACCAAAACAAACATTTATTTAAAAAAATAATAATAATAATTCATTTAATAATGTATATTTATTTACTGTTTTTTTAATGCTGGTTATAGCTGAAATGTCCAGGCATGTAATAAATTATTTAATAATTGAAAATAAAATGGGAGATATTTTTTGATAATTGAAGAAATAAGTATTATAATTTGGTCACATAAACTAGTCTCATTTACAAAGAAAAATGGCTACTTAAGATTTCTCGCTGTATTGAATTATCAATTTTTTAGGAGTATTTTTCTTATTCATTTATTAATTCTTACTATCATGATACTCTTCCAGACAATGAATTACATTAACTCATTCATTCAGCTCATTCACTCAACTCAATCTAATTGAAGAAAATTCGATTCGATTATTTTTGTAGAGGTTTTAAATTAATAATGAGAATAATGAGGTTTTTTTTTATCTAATTCAATATATTTTAAGCAATATTTATTTTATTTTTTTATTATGCATCTTTTGCTTTTTTATATCAATAACTTCCTTCTTTGTCAATGGGAGGAAGGCTACAGGGTGTTGCAGAAAGCTTATTCTTAGACATTTTGTTTGTTTTTGACTCATTATTATTATTATTATTATTATTATTATTATTATTATTATTATTATTATTATTATTATTATTATTATTATTATTATTGGATAAATACTTATAAACATACTAAAAATAAAATATTTTTCCATCATGTTTTCATCCATCATAAATACTTATTATTATTATGAATATTTTGATAAATAGATGTCAACATGTTTAAGGAAAGAGAATTTTTTTTTTTCACTTTTCAAGTATATTTTTGTGCTTGCTTTTGCTATATTTTTTCTGCTTTTTATTCTCTATATTCTTTTTGGGAAAACCATAAATTCTTTTTTTGTTTCATTTTGTATAACAGTATTAATAAGTATAAGTAATTTTTGCAAATATTTTTATTAAGTAATGAATATGTATTATGCCAATACATATGTGTATTTAATATGTATTCACGTGTTCCTTTGTATTTAGGTTCGGCCCATAACATAAAAATATTTTTTGGAAAAATATTGATTTTTTTTTTTTGAAAAAGTATAATTTTCTTCCTATACATCAGTTCTTGCAAAAGTAACATATAAAAGTATAATAATTTGTCCTGCACCTCTGTGTTTGTTAAGAAATAGTGTCTGAAAAAGTATAATATTTGCTCTGTACTTCAGTACATTTTAAATAGTATTCAATAAGTATTATTATAATTTTCTTATGAGCCTCAGGATTTTGTGAGAAAAATAATTTTCAAAAGTATTATATTGTTAATGCCCGTCAGTAAATTTAACTAAAAGTATTTTCCAAAAGTTTTTAAGTTTTCCATGACCCTCGGCACTTATAAAAGTAACTTAAAAAAGTGTTAAAGTATTCATGCTTCTCAAGACATGTTAAAAAAGTATTTTCCGAAAGTATTAGTTTCCCAAGTCCCTTATTACTTATAAAAGTAGTATGTGAAAAGTATTAATAATTTCCATATGTCTAGGTAATTTGAAAAAAAAATATATATATTTATAAATACAGAAAATGAATAAGAAAAAAAAATCCCAAAATGAATAATTCGAGTGACTGAAAAAAAAATGAAGAAGAAGAAGAAATTCAGAGGAAAATTAAAATAAAAAAAATGAAAAAAAAAATCAGAGGAAAATTAAAATAGGAAAAAAAATTTAAGAAGAAATTCAGAGGAAAATTAAAATAGGAAAAAATTTTAAGAAGAAATTCAGAGGAAAATTAAAATAGGAAAAAAATTGAAGAAAAAAGTCAGAGGAAAATTAAAATAGAAAAAAAAAATTGAAGAAAAGAGTCAGAGGAAAATTAAAAATAATGAAGTCTTCCAAGACTAATATATATATATCTATATTTAATATAATAATGATAATGATAATTAATATATTATATATATATTGTAAAGGAGCAGCCATTTTGTATTTGGGCTGACACAGTTGTAGCTGCTGTTCGATGAGTCTTTTATTTGATGTAAAACAGCTAAGGTAGATATTCATCTTCTAGAAAATAAAGAAATGATCTTTATAAAATAATAAAAAAAACCACGTGTTTTTATTTCCCCTCCTTGGATTTGTGGTGTTTTTACCGATAAATGTGTCACTATTAATCCCCATTATGGGGGTGAACACAGACAGGTGGGAGTTGGGGCATTTAGGCTGAATGCCCTTCCTAAAGACCAGCGGTAGGCTCAAACCAGATAAAAAATCACGGTGTTTTTATTTCCCCCTCCTTGGGTTTGTGGTGTTTTTTTTTTTACCGATTTATCCACTGTTATTGTCACTGTTGATCCCCGTTGTGGGGATGGACACAGACAGGTGGGAGATGGGGCATGTAGATTGAATACCCTTCCTAAAGACCAGTGGTAGGCTCAAACCAGATTAAAAAACATGGTGTTTTTATTGACCCTCCTTGGGTTTGTGGTGTTTTTTACTGATAAATGTGTCACTATTAATCCCCATTATGGGGGTGAACACAGACAGGTGGGAGATGGGGCATTTAGGCTGAATGCCCTTCCTAATGGCCAGTGGTAGGCTCAAACCAGATAAAAAAAACACGGTGTTTTTATTTTCCCTCCTTGAGTTTGTGGTGTTTTTTTACAGATAATCCCCATTGTGGGGGTGGACACAGACAGGTGGGAGATGGGGCATTTAGACTGAATGCCCTTCCTAAAGACCAGTGGTAGGCTCAAACCAGATAAAAAAACACTGTTTTTATTTCCTCTCTTTGGGTTTGTGGTGTTTTTTACTGATAATGTGTCACTATTAATCCCCATTGTGGGGGTGGACATAGACAGGTAGGAGATGGACATTTAGGCTCAATGCCCTTCCTAACGACCAGCGGTAGCCTCAAACCCGATAAAAAAACAAGGTGTTTTTATTTTCCCTCCGTCTGTTTGTGGTGATTTTTTTTACCGATTTTCCCCATTGTAGGGATGGACACAGACAGGTAGGAGATGGGGCAATTAGGCTGAATGCCCTTCCTAACGACCAGCTGATAGGCTCAAACACTGGTTTTTCTCTTTCCGAATTGAGTACTGTAATCACTGCTCTGTCATAGTCCACTAATTATTCAATAGTAATATTTGTGGTTTAGTTAGGGGACCGCGGTAGCTTAGTGGTAGATCGCGCATGTTGGGAAATGACGAAATTGACAATTTCGAGCTCGATCCCTATGCGGGGTGTAAGGTAGGGCATCCAGGCTTAGCCACCCAGTCCCATCCTGTCTGAGTAAACGCTCATTTGAATGAGAACGCGTTGTGAAAAAAAAAACGCATTTTTTATTTGTTTACATGTAATGTGTAATTATGTTTTGGTTTGCGATTTGTTTACAACCAATATCTGAAATTTGTTTAAATTATATAAAATCCATTTCTAAAGATCATATATTGCAAAGAGAGAGAGAGAGAGAGAGAGAGAGAGAGAGAGAGAGAGAGAGAGAGAGAGAGAGAGAGAGAGAGAGAGAGAGAGAGAGAGAGAGGAGAGAGAGAGAGAGATATTGGGTATTATATTTAAGTAGAATCTCCCTTTATTAAGATCATGTTTTGTGTGTGTGTGAGAGAGAGAGAGAGAGAGAGATCATGTTTTGTGTGTAAGAGAGAGAGAGAGAGAGAGAGAGAGAGAGAGAGAGAGAGAGAGAGAGAGAGAGAGAGAGAGAGAGAGAGAGAGAGAGAGAGAGAGATTGGATGTTATGAAATGTGAGTCTTATTGGTAATGGACACCTAATACTGTGCTGGTGTTGACAGTTGCCACAGTGTCAGGGGCTCCACTAGCCTTGCCTTCCTATCCCTAAGTGTTTCTGGCGAAGGGATGCGCTGTACGAGACACTTTGAGGAGAGAAAAAGCACAGTGTGTTCTCCTCTCGTTTGTGTGTGTAACTGAGTTTGCTCTATGGTGTTCATTTTATCATATAGATTTTTTGTTCGTATGTGTGTATGGTCGTAGGTTTATGCATATATGTGTGTGCGTATGTTCGTAGGTTTATGCACGTGTGAGTGTGTGTATGTGTGTTTGTGTGTGTGTATACACGCAGACCATACACAGGCACTCCACTCTTAGCATTTCAACAATTAAGCTATGTTTACAGTAGTAGTCACCGTGGCTCAAGCGGTGGCGTCCGCGACTCTGAGGCGTCAGGTCGAGGGTTCGCGCCCCGTCACGGTCTGAGGTTAGCAAGGGCATGCACTCAGGGTAGCGATTTTCATCTGCCAAAACAAGTCCTTCGCAAGAAGGCAACCGTCCTAGCCCTTGGTAGTAAAGAGAGTCCGTGACGTAAATCCGGAACAGTCTATGTTTACAGTAATACAAGTAAAATAAATTCACAATCACTTAGAAATGTGTAATAAGATCTCATCTGCCCCTTAATTTATGAGCAATTTATTACACTTATAAGCAATTTATTACACTTATAAGCAATTTATTACACTTATGTGAGTTCATATATGTATATATATTTTATATGTATAACTCACATGTATACATAAACACACACAAACACATAACAAATATTAAAAAAAATAAAAAAAATCGTGTATATTGTGTGTGTATTTAAAGACAAATTAAACACACAGTAACGAGTAACAAACATAAAAATATATACGCTTATTTTATAATGCACGGTGTATGTATAAACACATAAGAAGGGAACACACAACCATAAATAACGAAAATAAAAATATATTTTAACGTGTGTGTATATATAAACACGGCAGAAAAACACGCCACAATGAATAAAAAAAGAAAAAGTTATTTATATATTGTTTCATGGCTGATATATAAACACACAAAAGAAAAACACACACCAGTGAATAATAATTAGATAAAAGACGCGCATATTTGTCTATGTATATATAAACAAAAGATAAACACGTGTATATATAAAATAAACCCACAACATAGAAACAAAGAAATATACAGACGCGTATTTAACGATGTATATATAAGCACACAAAATAAACACGTAACAAATGAATAAAAGAAAGACCAAGACTCAGATATGTCACGGTGTATATATACACACACGAAAGAAATTAACAAATAAAATGTAAACACAAAATGCAGACTAATAAAATAAAAACAAATAAAAAACAAGAGCCAATACGGGGGAACTGTGGCACTCTTCACTCACTTATTACCATCATTGTCCAAGAGTATCGGACAAGACGCTTCCTCATTGGCTGACCGGTAGAAACCATCGACCAATCACAGCAGCTTCTTACGGCTTTAAGTCTTTTAAAGGGAAGGAAAGGATGGCGAAAAATGTCAGTTCTCTCTCTCTCTCTCTCTCTCTCTCTCTCTCTCTCTCTCTCTCTCTCTCTCTCTCTCTCTCTCTCTCTCTCTCAATTCTTCTAAACCCAGGAAGTACCGAATTCAACTCAGTGGTAACTCTGAAAATTTATCTATAATAATAATAATAATAATAATAATAATAATAATAATAATAATAATAATAATAATAATAATAATAATAATGATAATAATAATAATTATTATTATTATTATTATTATTATTATTATTATTATTATTATTATTATTATTATTATTATTATTATTATTATTATAGATAATGAAAATTTTCATGATAATAATAATAATAATAATAATAATAATAATAATAATAATAATAATAATAATAATGATAATATTATTATTATTATTATTATTATTATTATTATTATTATTATTATTATTATTGTTGTTATTATTATTATTGTTATTATTATTATTATTATTATTATTATTATTATTATTATTATTATTATTATTATTATTATTATTATTATTATTATTATTATTATAAAAATTTCGTAATAATAATAATAATAATAATAATAATAATAATAATAATAATAATAATAATAATAATAATAATAATAATAATAATAATAATGATAAAAGCAGGCATCTTTTCCTGCCAGGTAAATAGAGAGAATCATCGTCAAATATATTTTATTTACATAAAAGAAAGATCAAAGGTATTGAGCTAACATGTTTTGGATTTTCAAGAATCTTGCTGTATGATTACCGTGACACAATCTCTCTCTCTCTCTCTCTCTCTCTCTCTCTCTCTCTCTCTCTCTCTCTCTCTCTCTCTCTCCTCTCTCTCTCTCCCTCTCTCTCTCTCTCTCTCTCTCTCGTTCCGTGTTCCATGTTACCCCTCAGGAGGTTGGAACCGCGATGGTTGGCGTATTTCGGCAGACTTGGCTTCTCCCCTCATTCGCCCCCAACACATAAGATCGATGTGAAGTCCCAAACAGTTGCCAAATTTGCCTCTTGGGTGTCACAATTTTTTGGATTCTCCTTTCGGTTGATCTCTTGTCCGCTAAGGCCATGCTTTGTTTGATCTGCTGTTAACTTGGTCTTTTTTTTACACCCTCTGAGAGGATAGACAGTTGGCTTGAAAACTTAGATTTGTAATTTATAAACAAAAAAATTGTCACTGTTTTTGGATACCTCTTTCGTTTGATATCTTGTCCTAAGAAATTATGCCTTATTTGATCTTCTGTTTTCTAGATATTATAAAAATGTATCACTCTCTCAATGAATAGGTAAAAGGCTTGGAATCTTTTGTAAATATGTATCACTCCCCCAGTGGAAAGGTAAATGGCTTGTAAGCTTTTATAAATATGTATCATTCTCTCAGTGGATAGGTAAAAGGTTTGTAAGCTTTGTAAATATTCATCACTCTTTCAGTGGATAGGTGAAAGGCTTGTAAGCTTTTCTTGACATGTATCACAGTCATGGGATAGGTGAAAGGCTTGTAAACTTGTATAAATATGTATCACTCTCAATGGCTAAGTTAAAAGGCTTGTAAGCTCTTATAAATATGTATCACTCTCAGTGGATAGACAAAGGGCTTGTAAGCTTTTGCAAATATGTATTACTTTCACTGGATAGGTAAAAAGGCTTGTAAGCTTTTATAAATATGTATCACTTTCAGTGGATAGACAAAGGACTTGTAAACTTAACAAATATGTATTACTCTCACACTGGATAGGTAAAATGGCTTGTAATCTTTTATTGATATGTGTCAATCTCAGTGTGTAGACAGATTGTATGTTGAAGTCTGCAGGTCATAAACAGTAAACGTATCTTTCTTTCTGTTGATTTCCTGTCCTTTAAAGCCATGCCTTGTTTGATCTCCCGCTGTCTGGCATTTATAAGCATGTATCAGTCTCTCAGTGCCTCGACGGAAGGCTTATAATGTTTGGTCTGTAATTTACAGATAGAAAACTAGTTTCACATATTTTGAATTGCCCTTTCGATTTCTCTCCTGTCCTCTGAAGCCATGTTTTGTTTAATCTGCTATTTTCTGGTGTTTTCTTATCATCTGACCCTCTTCTAGTGGATAAACAGGAAATAGGTTGGCTTATGGCATCAGCCGCCCGTTGCGATACTACAGTTTAAGGTTTTTTGAACTAAAATAGGTCTGTCCAGGACAGTTCGATGTTAAGTCCTCCTTCAGTTAACGGTTCTTTTTCTATGCCTACAGCTACACTGAATATTCTTGGATATTCATTACACATCTTTTATTATCCCTTCACATCTGACAAGTCATTACACTCTCCATCTCTGTTTCTCTTTACTTTATGTATTCTTCGTGCCCAGGCCCGATGAGGGCTGCTTTATTTTATATATTTTTTTTGCCCGTCCTGGTGTCACAATCATAAAAAAAAAAAAATTGAATGCTCAGGATATTGATTTAGAAACAGAAAATTGTTGTTATTGTTTTGGATTCTCTTTTAGGTTGATTTGTTCTCTAAAGCCACGCTGATTTTTTTTTTTATCCGCTATCGTGCCCCGTCACGGTCTGAGGCTAGCAAGAGCATGCGCTCAGGGTAATGATTACAGTTGCCTTCGCAAGAAGGCAACTGTCCTAGCCCTTGGTAGAAAAGGGAGTCCGTGACGTAAAACCGGAACAACATTTTCAAGATTTGTTGTACGTTCTCTCAGTGAATAGACTGAGTATTTGTGATTTGTAAACGAAAAATAGCAAAAGATGATAATCCCGAATCATAAAACTTTGTTCTGTAATTTTTAGGGGGATTTCTTTTGTTAGTCAGTCTTCTCCAGTGGATTGACTGTAGGCTACTAGATTTTTTTTTATTATTAATTTATAACCAGAATAATAGCAAAAAGGACATGCATAATCTTAATTTTGTTTTTAACGCTCTCGTCTCGTAACTAGCCACACAGGAGGCTAGTAGAAATGATATCTGATACATTAATAAAAGAAAATAGCTATGAATGACATCTAAACTTCTGGATTTTATTTTTGCTATTATCTGAGAGACAGCTAAGATATAAATAATAAACCTCCGAAAATCACAACACCAAAAATCCAAGAATTATTCCGCTATTTAACGTCATTCTACTCAGTTAATCAACTTCTCAAAAGCAAAAATCCAAGAATTATTCCGCTATTTAACGTCATTCTACTCAATTAATCAACTTCTCAAAGGCAAAAATCCAAGAATTATTCCGTTATTTAACGTCATTCTACTCAGCTAATCAACTTCTCAAAAGCTCAAACTCAAAGCTAGCAGACCTCTAGAATGACAGACAGCAAAGAATGACACCCGAAAATCAAACCATTTTCCCGCTATTTTCTGTCTTTCTTTTGGCGTAAAAACCAATCTCTCAAAAGCTTTTACCTCCTCGTAAAGTTACAAGACGCGGTATCTGCTCTACAAAGCCACGGAAAATAACCGAAAGAAAACGACACACAAATCACAGAAAAAGGCGAAAAAGGAAAGAGAAAAGGATAAAAATGTCGATCTCTGAGAAGTGAGAAAAGGCCAGAAGATGGAGGGATGGGAATGGCGTCTTTTCCACCCGAGAAGTGAACGAGAAGGCGGGAGGAGGAGGAGGAAGAAGAGGAATGAGATAGACATGAGGGCTTCCCGCTAAACGAATAATGACGGACTCCATCTCTTCTTGTCCCTCCCTTCTACCTTCCCCTTTACACACACACACACCACACACACACACACACACACACACACACACACACACACACACACACTTTTTATTAACTAGTTAGTTAGTTTGATACACGAAAAAATTGAATAATAAAAGAAAAAAAAATTACCAAATACCCACCTGTCAACAGTACTGAGTTAAGTTGCCAAGTAGTACAGCAGTCTTATTTTCTTCATTTTTTTTTTGCTTTTCTTTTAGCTTTCTCTTTTCCTATTTTGTTATTTTGTATATATATTGAGTTAAATGTAAAGTCTAATCCCGTGATAACATATCTTGGTTAGCAAGTCAGTTTATCAGTTAGGAAGAATATATAACAGAAACAGGTGGGTGCCACCTCAAACAAAAATTCGAATTTTCCTTCAGGTTTGACTTTTGTTTTTCTTTTTCTTTTTATACTTAAATTACCATGGTCAAGTTTTTAAGTTAAGATGTGTGTTACCAGAAAGGAGACAAACTGAGTCACTAAATAGCACTTATATGGAGATATAAAAATTCTGTGTGAAGCTAAATTAGAAGTTTTTCTTTTCTTTTTTTTTCCTCTTTCTCGTCTTCTTTCTATATTCTGTGAGAGGGAGAACATAAAAATGAAGCCATCTCTGTCCCAAACCTCTCCCACCCATGGGTCGGGAGAAGGGGTAGTCATCAGGGGACTTAAACAGAGAATCAAGAAGTTGGAGGAAATGGTTATAAGCCTTGATGATAAAATTCGGAATATGGATGGAGAAATGAAAGAGAATGAAACACTCAGAGAACAAATAAGATCTTTGGAGGAAGCAAATAAAGCACAAGGGCAGGAGAGAAAGGAACTAGAAAAAAGAATAAAGAAGCTGGAAGGGGAAAAGAGTCAACTAGAATCTAGAATTTCTAAACAAGAAGATAAAAACAAACAGCTGAATGACAACCTAAAGGAATTAGATGTTAGTTCACTGCTCTCTTCTGAGAGAGACGAGATTGCTGCTTGGAATGTCCAGATTAAGGAAAACATTGAACAGTTCAGAAAAGAGTTCCAGGAGCTGAATATGGAAAATGATGCCATGAAAACGTCCTTTGCTGATGCACTAAAGGGGAATGTGGCAGTAAAAGAGGCTGTAAAGGTGGTGGCACTGGAAAACATACAAACAGTTGACTATAAAGAGACAGTAATCAAAAAAATGAAAGACGTTGTGATGGAAAGGGCAAACCCACTCATCAGACAGGCACTTGATAAGGAGAAGACAGTGGTAATCTCAGGCATATGTGAATCCCAGGAGCCAACATGGCAGGGGAGACTTGAAGAAAATAAAGCTAAGGTTGTAGACCTGATAAGAAAGCTTGGAGTAGTATGTGGTCCTGAGGATATTGTAAACATACACCAACTAGGGAAATATTCGAGGGAAGGAAAGCCGAGACCAACAAAAGTAACTTTTGAGAGAGGGGAAACATGTAGGGAAATATTGTTGAGAAAAAAAAGTCTAAAAGACCTTCAAGAATGCAAAGAAGTGTTCATTAGACGATACAGAACACAGGAAGAGATGGGAAAGATCAAAAACTTGTTGCAAGAGGCAAGAAGGTTAAATGATGAGAGAAATGAAGAAGAGAAGAAAAACTTTTGTTACAGAATACTTCCAGACAAAGGGGAGATAAAGAAGATAATGACAGAAGATCAGGGGATGGGGCCTCATTAAGATTGTTATACACAAATGCTGATGGATTAGCTGGTAAGGCAGTAGAATTAAAAGATAGGATTCACAACAGTAAGGCAGATATAGTAGCAATTACAGAGACTAAGTTGAGTGAGGACATAAACAGTGTCACAGTTTTTCCTAAGGGCTTCAGAATACTAAGGGTTGAAAGATCTGAGAGGACTGGTGGAGGGATAGCACTGCTCATAAGTGAGAGGATTCAAGTTGAAGAAATAAACTTGGCTATAGAAAGTGAGTTCAGGGAATTTCTTGTTGCTCGCATAAATACTGGGTCAGAGAGCATTATAATAACTGTTGTATACAACCCACCAAGGAACCAAAATAGGCTTGAAATTTATGAGGAAAGTCATATAGGTACTATTGAAGTCATAAACTCAGTTGTTAACATGGCACGGGAAAAAAAATGTAGGATTTTGATTATGGGAGACTTTAATCATAAAGAGATAGATTGGATAAATCTTGACCCACACAGTGGTGAGGACTCATTTGGGGCAAGATTCCTAGATTGCGTACAAGGGAATTTCCTACACCAACATGTAATGGAACCAACAAGAGCCAGGGGTGGGGATGAGCCATCACTACTTGATCTAGTGTTCACAGATAATGTGTTGGATATTGAAAATATTGAGTATGAACCACCAATTGGAAAGAGTGACCACTGTGTGTTGTTGATGGAGTATATCATTGAAGACATTCTTCCTGAGGGTAGAGGCACTGAGGACATGAGGAGGAACTATCCGAAAGGAGATTACATCAAAATGAATGAGCTTTTTGCAGTTATTGACTGAAGAACCTTATTTTACAACAAATCTGTACAAGAAATGTATGACATCTTTTGTGAGAAATATGGGAAGATAGTAGATTGCTGCATACCTGTCACCAAAGTAGGTGTAATTCATGCCAGAGAGAAATGGTTCGATAATGGGTGTAAAAGAGCTAAGGAGTGGAGAGACAAATGCTGGAAAAGGTATAGGAGGAGAAAAAACATAAATGCCTGGCAAACCTACAAAAGAGCAAGAAATGACTACCTAAGTAAAAGGAGAGAGGCAGAGAGAGATTATGAGAGGGACATCACCAGGAAGGCTAAAGAAAATCCCAAGCTTTTCCACAGCTTTATCAAAGGAAAACTGAAGGTAAAAGAACAGGTTTTAAGGCTAAAGAGAGCGGATGGAAGCATCACTGAGACGGACGAAGAGATCTGCAAAGAATTGAACAAGGAGTTTCAGTCAGTATTTACAGTAGAAAATACCCCACCCCCTCAGATTGCAGTGATAGAAGCTCAAGGGCTGGTATTAGAGAACATCAACCTTACAGCCACAGAGGCATGCAAAGCGCTGATGGATTTAGATGTTCATAAAGCTACAGGTCCTGATGACATATCCCCTCATGTGCTTAAAAAATGCGCAAACACAATATCAGTGGCACTAAGTATCATATTTAAGGAGTCACTGGAGTCGGGGGAGATTCCAAGATGCTGGAAACAAGCAAATGTGATACCTATCTTCAAAAAGGGAAGGAGGGATACGGCTCTGAACTATAGACCAGTTTCCTTGACCAGCATAGTTTGCAAACTTATGGAGAAACTACTAAGGAAACATATCTCTCTTCACTTGGAATCCTTCAACTTTTTGTCAGTGAGGCAACATGGCTTCAGAGAAGGAAGATCAACAGTAACAAACTTATTAGAATTTTATGATGAGGTAAGCCAAATCTTACAGGAAAGAGAGGGCTGGGCAGATTGCATATTCCTAGACTTCCAGAAAGCGTTTGACACTGTTCCACATGGCAGACTTATTAGGAAGCTGCAATCAATGGCTAGAATAGGTGGAAATGTCTTGGAATGGATAAAAACTTACTTAGAAGGAAGGGAACAGAGGGTTAGAGTAAGACACTCAGTGTCTGAATGGAGAAGAGTTAGTAGTGGAGTTCCACAGGGTTCAGTTTTAGGGCCACTTTTGTTCCTTGTATATGTAAATGACCTACCAGAGTCTGTAAATTCATTCATGAATATGTTTGCAGATGATGCAAAGATTGTGAAGAAAGTAAAAAACGAGAACAATGGTAGAGAACTTCAGGAGGATCTAAATAATCTGCATGAGTGGTCAGAAAAGTGGCTAATGAAATTCAATACCTCAAAATGTAAGGTAATGAGAATGGGTACAAGTGCAAGAAGGCCCAAGCTTGACTACTCGGTGGCTGGAGTACAACTTCAAGAGACAGAAAATGAGAGAGATCTAGGAGTAAACATACTGGCAGATTTGTCTCCAGAAATACATATAAATGGCGTAGTAAGGGCAGCATATGCATTCTTATCAAATGTAAGGGTAGCCTTCAGGCACATGGACAAGGAAATGTTCAGAAATATTTATGTAACCTATGTGAGGCCAAAACTCGAATATGCAGCCCCCTTTTGGAATCCGCACTTGAAAAAGCACATAGCTAAGCTTGAAAAAGTTCAAAGACATGCCACGAAACTGGTGCCAGAAATATGCAATCTCGGTTATGATGAGAGGCTGAGGGAATTGGACTTGCCATCACTCGAAGCTAGAAGAGTAAGGGGGGATATGGTGACAGTCTTCAAATTCCTTCATGGATATGATAGAGTGGATAGGGATCGATATTTCGATATGGCTGGCTCTAGAACTAGAGGTCATAGTTTGAAACTTCGTAAGAAAACTTGTTTGCAGGATGTAAGGAAATACTTTTTCAGTGTAAGAGAAGTTGATAATTGGAATTCGCTAAGCGAGGAGGTAGTTAATGCTATCTCAATCCATAGTTTTAAGGACAGGTACGATAAGTATCACTAAGTCTAAAAATGGAACCGATCAGGAGACGGGAAGATGCGAGCTTTGGGCTCTTTCCCGTAAACACAATTAGGTAATCACAATTAGGTAATCACACACACACACACACACAGACATGTTTTGGAATGGATAAAAACTTACTTAGAAGGAAGGGAACAGAGGGTTAGAGTAAGACACTCAGTGTCTGAATGGAGAAGAGTTAGTAGTGGAGTTCCACAGGGTTCAGTTTTAGGGCCACTTTTGTTCCTTGTATATGTAAATGACCTACCAGAGTCTGTAAATTCATTCATGAATATGTTTGCAGATGATGCAAAGATTGTGAAGAAAGTAAAAAACGAGATCAATGGTAGAGAACTTCAGGAGGATCTAAATAATCTGCATGAGTGGTCAGAAAAGTGGCTAATGAAATTCAATACTTCAAAATGTAAGGTAATGAGAATGGGTACAAGTGCAAGAAGGCCCAAGCTTGACTACTCGGTGGCTGGAGTACAACTTCAAGAGACAGAAAATGAGAGAGATCTAGGAGTAAACATACTGGCAGATTTGTCTCCAGAAATACATATAAATGGCATAGTAAGGGCAGCATATGCATTCTTATCAAATGTAAGGGTAGCCTTCAGGCACATGGACAAGGAAATGTTCAGAAATATTTATGTAACCTATGTGAGGCCAAAACTCGAATATGCAGCCCCCTTTTGGAATCCGCACTTGAAAAAGCACATAGCTAAGCTTGAAAAAGTTCAAAGACATGCCACGAAACTGGTGCCAGAAATACGCAATCTCAGTTATGATGAGAGGCTGAGGGAATTAGACTTACCATCACTCGAAGCTAGAAGAGTGAGGGGGGATATGGTGACAGTCTTTAAATTCCTTCATGGTTATGATAGAGTGGATAGGGATCGATATTTTGATATGGCTGGCTCTAGAACTAGAGGTCATAGTTTGAAGCTTCGTAAGAAAACTTGTTTGCAGGATGTAAGGAAATACTTTTTCAGTGTAAGAGTAGTTGATAATTGGAATTGGCTAATCGAGGAGGTAGTTAATGCTATCTCAATCCATAGTTTTAAGGACAGGTATGATAAGTATCACTAAGTATAAAATGGAAGCGATCAGGAGACGGGAAGATACGAGCTTTGGGCTCTTTCCCATAAACACAATTAGGTAATCACAATTAGGTAATCACACGCCTTCGACAAATATTCGACCCTCGGGTTAGACCGTTAGGATGAGCATTTAGTGTAAAATTAGTTGGCAACTGGAATTCGCCAAGCGAAGAAATAGTACATGCAAAATGCACACGTAATTATAAGAATGTATATGATACATGTTTATGGCTAAAATTGAAAATGAAATCGACCGGGAGACGGGGAGTTACAAACACGGGGCTCTTTTGTGTGATCACTATTTGTTAAATGCAAGTAGATAAACACACACACACACACATACACACACACACAATACTTCGATATGAATTGCTCTTAAACTCATGAGAAAATTTATGTATCAGGATGTAAGGAAGTGACTTTTTTAGTATAAGAATAGTTGATAATTAGATTCCGTTAAGAGAAGAAACAGTAAATGCAAAATGCTTACATGAATATTTATCTGTTTATTGCTCTAATTTTTACTGAAATTCGTCTTAAGATATAATTATATCACAATCAAAAATATATCTTTCAATTACTTGCCTCTCTATAAGTAGATTAGCTCAATGATAGTTACGAATTCTATTACTATATTAGGTCGTTGTTAGAAATTGAAAATCTATTTTTTGTTTGCATTCTATTACTATAACTGGTCGTTGTTTATGCCGTAATGGAGAATCTCTCTTATTTGTTACGAGTCCTTGTTTATATGTTTTTGCTTTTGTTTGGCTGTGTGATTTCAGATATGACTCAGTTTACTAGTTCGTGATAAAACTTATGCTGTGGCTGATTTTTCTCAAGAATAGTATTTTTTTTTTTTATTAACACAGCATCGTTACCTGAAAATTTTGATTATTTGTGTTCACTGGAAGTAGTCACCGTGGCTCAAGCGGTATCGTCCGCGACTCTGAGGCGTCAGGTCGAGGGTTCGCGCCCCGTCACGATCTGAGGTTAGCAAGGACATGCACTCAGGGTAGCTATTACATCAGCCAAAACAAGTCCTTTGTAAGAAGGCAACCGTCCTAGCCCTTGGTAGAAAAGAGAGTCCGTGACGTAAAACCGGATCCGGAACAGTGTACACTGGAACTATTTCTAGAGTTCGTGAATTTCTAGATAAAATGAAACCTGAAGAATGAAAAATGACTGATTTTCATATCGCTCGCTCGGGTATGTATTCCTTAGTGTGTGTTTATTTATTTTTTTTTTTTTTTTGGTTATTGTTATCTAAAACCATTCGAGGCCGCGGCAGCTCAGTGGTAAAGCATACGAGTCCGGGTGTTGCAAAACTGACCAAACCGGGTTTGATCCCTCCATGGAGCGTTAAGGAGGGTATCCAGCCTTCATTCCCAAGCTCCAAGTTTTATGTGTCCACCCCCATTTGAACGGGGACTACTTGAGACATAAAATGGGGAAAAAATTGCCTCGACGTTGTTCAGTGGAACATCCATAATCTTCCACCCAGAAAGTTAGTAATTATAATAATAATAATAATAATAATAATAATAATAATAATAATAATAATAATAATAATAATAATAATAATAATAATAATAATAATTTTTATTATTATTATTATTATTATTATTATTATTATTATTATTACTACTATTATTATTATTATTATTATTATTATTATTATTATTATTATTTATTATTTATTATTATTATTTATTATTTATTATTTATTATTTATTATTTATTATTATTATTATTATTATTATTATTATTATTATTATTATTATTATTATTATTATTCTTATTCTTATTATTATTATTATTATTATTATTATTATTATTATTATTATTATTATTATTATTATTATTATTATTATTATTATTATTATTATTATTATTATTATTATTATTATTATTATTATTATTATTATTATTATTATTATTATTATTATTATTATTATTATTATTATTATTATTATTATTATTATTATTATTATTATTATTATTATTATTATTATTATTTATTATTATTATTATTATTATTATTATTATTATTATTATTATTATTATTATTATTATTATTATTATTATTATTATTATTATTATTATTATTATTATTATTATTATTATTATTATTATTATTATTATTATTATTATTATATTATTATTATTATTGTGTAGTACTTATCACAACTGCTGAGTTAATAAAGCCTAGGAGGGAAATGACGCTACTACTGTCCCTTTAACTCCTTTCTTCGCAGAACATTTTGGAATCGAACTCTGCTCCTATGGTATGGTAGACATAGTATTGTAATAATTGTTATGGAGAGAGACTGTCATCATGTTTATATTTTCATATTTTTAATAAATGTAAATACAAAGTTTTTGTTTAACAATATAAAAAACAAGAAGTATATATATATATATATATATATATATATATATATATATATATATATATATATATATATATATATATATATATATATATATATATATTTATAGTATGTACATATAGTATTTACGTATGTGTGTATGTATGTTAGTATACATGAAGCATAACATCCATTAATATTGAATATGTATTTGATTTATGTAGCCTACCTGACCAGTTACATATAGTATTCTTTACCAATATATATATTCTCGCACCATACATATATTCCTATTATATTACTAGATATAACCTATTCCCTTATTACTACGACTAGTAAATACAGTCCATGTATTTATATATTTAAAAAAAAAGTCTGTATTGAAAATAGTTTCTTTTAGTTCAAAATGTGACCTCATTCTTTGTTGACCTCCAATCCAGTATTCATTTCAACAAGATGATAAATTATTAGTTCTAGATATAAACTCTTGTCTTCGTTAACCTAAGTTCTTGAGACGTTTATTTCAGTTCTGAATGACCTAAATCATTGTTAGTCATCGTTAGCCTGAGTTCTTGAAAGACGTTTATTTCAGTTTTGAAATGACCTCAATCATCGTTAGCCTCAGTTCTTGCCTTTAAGGTCTACTAACAAACATCCATTTTTATTCTAAGATCAGTTCTTCCATTCATCTACTGCAAGACACTGTTATAGTTCTAAGTATAACCAGTCCTCACTAATCTTAGTTCTTTCTTTTATTCTACTTAAAGGGCTGCAGTTAAATCTGACCTCGGTTCTATTTATATCAACATCTATTTTGGTTCTAATTCTAACCTCAGTCATTTTGACCCCCAGTTTTTGGATTCAGTTCTACTGAAAGGCCTATTTTAATTCATGCATTCTAACCTCAGTTCTTACAATTTTGTTTTAATTTTAGCGTTAATCCTCATATCTTCAGCCACCAGTTCTTGTTTAACTCTTCTTTTTTTTATTCCTGATTGGTCTTGGTACCAAGATGTGTGGCGATATTGCTCGGTGTAGAGAGATAGTGGTGGAAGCATTGCCCGGCCTGGCGATCGCATTCGCAAACTTGGTTTACACAAGTGGACTCGGAACGTACTGGAAAAAATCAACCAAAGTTCCTTAGACATGATTAGAAAATAATGAGTATAATCGTAATGTATAAGCAGATTTTTATAAAATACTGACTCTATGTAATGTTTTAAATATCGCTACGAGAGAATTATTGTTCCTAATTAATACATATGAAAAGGAGTATGACCATTTATCTTCAGCTGTTCATTCCATTTCTTACTAATGGATTCGGTTTTACGTCACGAATTCCCTTTTCTACTAAGGGCTAGGACGGTTGCTTTCATTTCTTACTAATATTCTTTTTATTTCCCGACGTGTCGTAAGAGTCGACTAAACGAGGTGCAGAGGGGTTAAGAATCTTCTTCACTTTTTCTCTTGGAGAAAACTGGAGGCTCATAAAACCTTCTGGTAGAATATCACGTTCTGTCCAATTCATTTACTGTTTATTGTCTTATATCTTATTGCTTTGGATACTAACCATAATCTATATATTTCTGACAGAATATCACTCACTGTCAATGTCTGTTCCAAAAGTAGTTTCCTACAGACAGTGTCTGGCTGATCATCATCCTGTGCCTAAGCCTTTTCTTTAGGAAACTTATCAGCAACAATATTCTGACGGAGTATCACGCTCCATCTCACCCTTTTTTCTGTAAGCTTTCCACAGGTGACCATCCAACAGAGTGTTACGTTCTCTGTAAACCTCTACCTTATCTCTGCCTTGTCCTTAGCTTTTTCTTTTCCTTCGTCTTGGTATTTTCTCGTGCCCGGGCTTTTGTTAATGAGGGCAGTTTTTGCCTGTCCCGGAGTCACACTCATAAAAAAAAATATGACGTTTTATTGACAGTGTGGCGCAGTGGTAGCGACTGGTGCTGGTAATTTACTGGCCAGAGGTTTGATTCTAGCCCGGGGTTGGATTAACTGTCATTGTCTCATGACGTTACCGGTTGAATTAGGCAATTAAATGGGAAGTGGAGATTTCCTATAGGTCTTTCTGATTATCAAGCCATTTCCTGGAGATCACTTATCCCACTTGATTATAAATGGGGCTTGAATTAGGCTATATGGTAGGTATCTAGGCTATATGGTAGGTATCTAGCCCAGTTGTAGTGTTATTACTGTCCCTTGCCTCTGCCTTTTGTTAGCGACCTTTAACATTCATATCTGAATCTTTTCCTCTGGACACTTACCACAAACTAGTCCAGTTGTAGTGTTATCACTGTCACTTGCCTCTGCCTTTTGTTAGCGACCTTTCACATTCATATCTGAATCTTTTCCTCTGGACACTTACCACAAACTAGTCCAGTTGTAGTGTTATCACTGTCTCTTGCCTCTGCCTTTTGTTAGCGACCTTTAACATTCATATCTGAATCTTTTCCTCTGGACACTTACCATAAACTAGTCCAGTTGTAGTGTTATCACTGTCCCTTGCCTCTGCCTTTTGTTAGCGACCTTTCACATTCATATCTGAATCTTTTCCTCTGGACACTTACCACAAACTAGTCCAGTTGTAGTGTTATCACTGTCCCTTGCCTCTGCCTTTTGTTAGCAACCTTTTACATCCATATCTGAATCTTTTCCTTTGGACACTTACCACAAACTACCTCTTGGTCTAGAAGCGTCCAAGCATACATCTTTTGATATGGTTTATTCCATACATCTGGACATTCGCGAACAGCGCGGCCATAACATGTCTCTTGCTCCAGGCAGCAGCGATCTAGGTTATCTACAGGGGCACTGCGCCCTCCTCGACCACACCTGTGGAAGTTTATTCAAAAATGATTTAGGAGAAAGAAGGGAAGAAAAAAAATTAAACATGACAAGAATAAAAGAAAAATCACTAGAGAAGAAACATGAATGAGAAAAAAATAACACCTAACATGTACATCTTGTATGAACTCTCACAGGTTTCATTTTACTCATTTGAAGTCACACAAGGTATATATTAAATCATAAAGTTACTCCAGCATAACCAAACCCAAGTTAAAACAAATAGCAAGATTAGGACCTTGGCCCGATTTCTTAAACAGTGTAAACCTAGGATACCATAGTGTCAGTTAGCTAGACACACACAAATGGATTTCATAAATGCATCTGACGCGGTTTTGTGTATGGCTAGGATCCCTTGCGGGATCCTAGCCATACACAGAACCGCGTCAGATGGGTTTATGAAATCCATTTGTGTGTATCTAGCTAACTAACAATATGGTATCCTAGGTTTACACTTCAAGAAATCAGGCCTAGTATCCCGTATGGGATCCTAGCCATACACAGAACCGCATCAGATGCGTTTATGAAATCCATTTGTGTGTGTCTAGCTAACTAACAATATGGTATCCTAGGTTTAGACTGTATAAAGGGGGGTTTACACGGTCAAACGGTTCGTCGAACGCGGTTAGGCAGACAAGTGTCTGAAGTGATGTTCGAACGTGTGAACGGGGTATTTGGTTGTCGAACACGTTATTCGAACGTGTTCGACAACCAAATACCCCGTTCACACGTTCGAACTTCACTTCAGACACTTGTCTGTCGAACCGCGTTCGACGAACCGTTTGACCGTGTAAACTCCCCTTAAGAAATCGGGTCCTTACCAGTTACCATAGTATATAAACTTGCTAGGCTCCTCGTTGTTGGCATAATAAATGATTTTAGCACCATATTTGCCAAGTTCTGGAGTGTGTTTCTTGATGACGATTGGCAACATCAGTCTAACTCCTTCATCTGTGACTTCACTCCCAGCTATGTCTTTCGAATCGTCATCTTCCATGATTTTAGAAGCAGCTTCGGTCAAATTGCCAACTTCTCCTTCAGTGAGGTTGCCCACGCCACCGAGCGTGGTCGAGTTCAGTAAGAGTAGGGTTCCTCGTAAGCCTCCCTGAGGGAAAAGAAAACAAGAATTTTCCAGTGTTCAAATGGGTATTTTAGAGCCTGTTTTGGTATGGAAACAAAGTTGAATTCAGTAAGAGTAACGTTCCTCGTAAGCCTCCCTAAGGGAAAAGAAAAAAAAAATTCCAGTGTTAAAATGGGTATTTTAGAGCCTTTTTTTTTTTGGTATGGAAACAAAGTCGAATTTAGTAATTATGGCATTTCTCTTGAGCATCCCTGAGA
>JAXCGZ010002807.1:2500-34673 GCA_037179515.1 Halocaridina rubra | reverse complement strand
GAAATAATTGAAAATATAAGGGTAGTTGAAAATATGAAATATTTAGGAATAAAGATAATTGACAAGAGAGACTGTTTTGAGGAGTATAAAAATGAGTGCATGTTAAAAGGTAAGCGTTTTGCAAATATGAAATACTCCACAGTAGCTAACGCTTGTAGTGAAATTTTAATCGGAAAAAAACTTTCTGGAAATCTATTGCAATGCCATCATTTCTTTATGCAGTAGAAATATTAGAATACACAAAAGAAGAATGAAAATATTCCAAAGAATAGACAACCAGGTGTATAGAGCCATTCTGCTGGTGGTAGTCCACTAAGATCAGAGATTGGAGCTTCATCATCTAAAACAAGAGATATTAAAAACAAAATTCTTTTTGTAAAACGTATTTTAAAAATCGGAAGTAATGAGCTAATTGAGAGATATTTCTATACCATTTTTATGAGCAGGAAACAAAATTCATTAAGAAAATAAAAAGGATATATGGAATTACTAAACGTCAATCTTCTAGAAATAGAAAATGCATCCATTGCTAAGTTGCAAGAAATAAAGTAAGAAATGTTGATACTGAAATATGGAATTCGGAAATGGCAGCAAATGAAACTTTGAGAATATATAGGATTTACAAAAAAGATGTAGAAGAAATTAGTTGGTTTGATAATACAAATAAAACTAAATTTTTGATTAACTTTAGATTTGTACTGGAGAGGAAGATTTAGAGATGAAGGTCCGAAGTGTATTTTATATTGCATAGTGAACTGTATAAGGATGTAAGAATGAACTATGAAGTATTACAACAATCCTATATCGAAAATGAATGTGAATTGTTGTCAGATGTGCTTGGTTTTAAAGATTGTGGTAAAAAAAAAGACTTTGAAATTAGAAAAAACTGATATTTGAACTTTGGAAAATAAGAAAAATTAAAATGCAATCATGCGATGGAAGCATCACTGAGACGGATGAAGAGATCTGCAAAGAATTGAACAAGGAGTTTCAGTCAGTATTTACAGTAGAAAATACCCCACCCCCTCAGATTGCAGTGATAGAAGCTCAAGGGCCGGTATTAGAGAACATCAACCTTACAGCCACAGAGGTATGCAAAGCGCTGATGGATTTAGATGTTCATAAAGCTACAGGTCCTGATGACATATCCCCTCATGTGCTTAAAAAATGCGCAAACACAATATCAGTGGCACTAAGTATCATATTTAAGGAGTCACTGGAGTCGGGGGAGATTCCAAGATGCTGGAAACAAGCAAATGTGATACCTATCTTCAAAAAGGGAAGGAGGGATACGGCTCTGAACTATAGACCAGTTTCCTTGACCAGCATAGTTTGCAAAGTTATAATCCTTCAACTTTTTGTCAGTGAGGCAACATGGCTTCAGAGAAGGTAGATCAACAGTAACAAACTTATTAGAATTTTATGATGAGGTAAGCCAAATCTTACAGGAAAGAGAGGGCTGGGCAGATTGCATATTCCTAGACTTCCAGAAAGCGTTTGACACTGTTCCACATGGGAGACTTATTAGGAAGCTGCAATCAATGGCTAGAATAGGTGGAAATGTTTTGGAATGGATAAAAACTTACTTAGAAGGAAGGGAACAGAGGGTTAGAGTAAGACACCCAGTGTTTGAATGGAGAAGAGTTAGTATTTTGTTCCTTGTATATGTAAATGACCTACCAGAGTCTGTAAATTCATTCATGAATATGTTTGCAGATGATGCAAAGATTGTGAAGAAAGTAAAAAACGAGAACAATGGTAGAGAACTTCAGGAGGATCTAAATAATCTGCATGAGTGGTCAGAAAAGTGGCTAATTAAATTCAATACTTCAAAATGTAAGGTAATGAGAATGGGTACAAGTGCAAGAAGGCCCAATCTTGACTACTCGGTGGCTGGAGTACAACTTCAAGAGACAGAAAATGAGAGAGATCTAGGAGTAAACATACTGGCAGATTTGTCTCCAGAAATACATATAAATGGCATAGTAAGGGCAGCATATGCATTCTTATCAAATGTAAGGGTAGCCTTCAGGCACATGGACAAGGAAATGTTCAGAAATATTTATGTAACTTATGTGAGGCCAAAACTCGAATATGCAGCCCCCTTTTGGAATCCGCACTTGAAAAAGCACGTAGCTAAGCTTGAAAAAGTTCAAAGACATGCCACGAAACTGGTGCCAGAAATACGCAATCTCAGTTATGATGAGAGGCTGAGGGAATTAGACTTACCATCACTCGAAGCTAGAAGAGTGAGGGGGGATATGGTGAAAGTCTTTAAATTCCTTCATGGTTATGATAGAGTGGATAGGGATCGATATTTTGATATGGCAGGCTCTAGAACTAGAGGTCATAGTTTGAAGCTTCGTAAGAACACTTCTTTGCAGGATGTAAGGAAATACTTTTTCAGTGTAAGAGTAGTTGATAATTGGAATTCGCTAAGCGAGGAGGTAGTTAATGCTATCTCAATCCATAGTTTTAAGGACAGGTATGATAAGTATCACTAAGTCTAAAATGGAACCGATGAGGAGACGGGAAGATACGAGCTTTGGGCTCTTTCCCGTAAACACAATTAGGTAATCACAGTGAAAAAGACAGCATAAGTAAATAATAGAGGAGCCGTTACAAAGGTTTCTCCTCACAGTACAAGTAGATTCACCAGGATCAGCTGCAGGAATTTGTGTTCTGAGGAGAAATATAATTAGCTCCCGTTACTTAAAACGACTAGAAAGACGGGGAAGTACGAGAATTAGTCTCTCATATCAACGGAACTAGGTGAGGGCTCACGCAGATAATTTTTTATCAATAGAGAAAAAAAAGGAATATGAGGTATTGTTTTAGAATTGCACCCGTGTCATTTTGAAGGTTATTTTTTTTTCTGAATTATGATTTGATTTTTGAGTTTTCAAATCCCATTTCAAAAACATCGAAAATGGGTAATTTAACAGTTTAGTATCGCAGCCGAATTTCGGCTATTTCTCGGCAATTCTTAAACTAACCTAACCATTCGGTTAGATTAGGTTAAGAATTGGCAGGAAATAGCCGAAATTCGGCCTTGATACTAAACTGTTAAATTACCCGAAAACCATACGAAAAATGTTAATTACTTATTTTTAGGTTAGGTTAGCATATGTTTTCCAACAGTTATCAGGATTATATTAATTCAAAAAAATAAAAAAAAAACATTGGGAAAATATAATATTCACCTCCAAATTGAGACGGATGCAGTTGTAGAAATATATTGGCATTTGATGTAACTTGCAATATAACATCCAGAACGTAATAAGAGATTAAAAGTTTTACTTCGTAATATTTCTCATCCCGGCCTTTGATTATAACTCTGCATCTTGTTAAGATTAACAACCCTCAGAACATTTAATATCCCTGTAAATTGTTAGGTTAACTTAGGTTAGGATAGGATAGACATTATTCTGACCTAAATCTATCCAAACTTAAACTAACCTAAAAGTTACAGGATTATGTACTGATCAGGAGGATTAATCGTCTGTACAAGTTCCAAAACTTCATAAGTTTATTTGAGAACAGTATTTACAATAATTCTTTCTGTTAATGACTATTTCAATTGTATCAGGAAGAGCCTATATCTATATGGAGAAACATGTGCATCTATTTTATTCTGTCGCAGTTTGCATGTGAAAGTATAAATCTGTGTGTAATTTTGTGTATGCAACAAATAAATTTGTCTCTGTTGCTTTTTAGTTTTCCTGGAGTGAGTACAATAATATTCTTTGGTACTATGTACTGTTCAATCAGTAATATATACAGTATACAGACAAATGTTCACCCTTTAAATATTATTGTATAATATACTGCATATGAAAATTCCTGTTAGATTTTAGTACAAATTATCATTTTTTCCTTTTTTTCCAGAATGAATTTCTGTGCAGGATGCCTCAATCCAGTGGTATCGACAAGTCAACCTGGAGCAGAGGGACGGGAAGTCTCAAATCTCGTAAGTACTGTCTCGTTCAAACTATAGCATATAGACAAGCTTTGCTGTAGAAAAACTGTTTTGAACTCTTTGACCAAATGTTCAGAAATTTGTACTGTATCCTCTTTTTTGCATGGACCAAACATTTTAGATTAAGATTTTTCAATGGTCTACAATTTTTGGTTTTGGCCTATTTACTGATACTGGTGGAACCAAGTGAATAGAATATTGCCTCAAGAATTGACAGACCCACATTTGACCCCACTATGAGGTGTAAGGAAGGGACCCAGACTTTACTCCCCAACTACACACTGTCTGCGTCCACACCCACCATGGGACGTAAGGAAAGAACCCAACCATACTCCCCAACCACGACTTTTGAAGCCAAAGGAGGCATTAGTATCTGAAATAGTATGTGTAATAAATGTAAATTTGAATATAGATGACTTGAACTAGAGAACAGAGAGAGGTCATGAAATGTAGTTGGTAGTATTGCATTTAAACCTGTGCAAGTCAGAGATATATTGTGTGGGGGGTTAGTATTATTTTTTCATGTAATGTTTGATATCAAGGAAATGAATTGAATTAGATAGGGAATACTGTAGTTCTTTTTACATCTGTCAGGGTGGAGGTAATGCAGTAAACTAATTTCTTAGTTGCTTGTATTCCATATAGTACTCACTAAATTTCTTTTGTTAAATAATTTGGAAAATTCCAAAAATAGTGCAATATGGAGATAAGGGAACCTGAGTAGCCAAGTGATTAGATGAATACTCAACTCAGGAGTTGACATAGCAGCAATCAAGCCCACCATGGGGAATTAGGAAGAGCATCCAGCCATTATTCCCCTCACTGTGTGCATCCACCCTCATAATGGAAACTAATAGTGACACACAGAAAAAGAAAAAAAAATTGCGATTTGTAGATATCTATAGTACATTCATTTTTCAGATTAGTCAACATTGCAAGCTCAGAAGCCTGGGATACATGGCTGAATACTTTATACGCCCTCCAGTAGACATTGTGTTTGACTTTATAGTGCCAATTGATATAAGCCATGTAAAATTATTTGCACGACTTGAACGACACTGCAGCAGTAGCTTCGTTATTTTCACTCGTCCAGAGAATATCTGTGATGTTAAAAGACAACCTGGGGAACAGAATATGCCTTTTTTGGATACAGTGAATTCATCTGTTTCTGCTGCCTTTACTGAGAATGCTCATCAATCAAATATTACTTCTGAAGTGTGCACAGTCCCACCTTCTTTAAGCTGCAGTGATAATAGTGTATACTTACGTGTTGGTAGTTATTCGACTCAGAATGAAGATTGTCTTATTTTAACTAATCCATATTATAAGCACTGGATTAAGTATAAAATGCCTCCTTGTGAAGACGGGGTGACTAATAACAGCGTTTATAAAGGCACTTTAAAACACACAAACAGGCTAGCCCTGAAGTGCGTCAAAAGCCTGATTGTTAGAATATCACGCACATTTGGAACTTCTTGTCCAGTATTGAATGCGGTAGAGATATGGGGTCAACCTGGTATTTCTACAAAGCCAGCAATGAGGAAAGCGGTCTTAGAAAAATGGCTTGGCCGTACTCGTGAAGAACCTTCTCTGCCAATTTTACCCCGTATATACAATTCTGAGCCAGTAGAGGAGAAACAGCGTATTGTAAATGCAGAAGCTTCAGAGTGTAAAAGTAAGTGTTCCTTTGAAAATCAGTATACTTACTGTGTAAGTTTGTGTCGTGTCATTTTGTTAGATTATAATTTTCGATTCTGGTAAACATAAGTAACCCCTGAAACCCCACGTAAATTCAAGTAACTCCATACATTGTTAGGTTCGGTTAGGTGACTTGCTTTACCAGTTTGAGCATGTGGCTGTAACTATTAGTTCCATATTTTTTTTTGAGAGCCACTCTGCTCCAGATTGTGTATGCCTCTGTAGAGACTTGCTGGAATGCATGAACATAGACAGCAAAAAGCCACCTATGAAATAAAATCTTGATTTGTTAATTGTATATTTAGGTGGTAAAAATGCTCTTCTGTCAAAATAAAAGTGAAAAATATTTACGATAAAATTGGGTTCCTTAGCTGCATTTTTTAAAGCAACTTGCAGACTTTTAGCTATTGTAATAATGATTAATGTACTTTTATACATAATTTTGAATGTTAACTTATCACGAGTTCCATACATGTTTTGTATTGTTTCATGATGAGTGATGGGATCTGGTAAATATATTTATGAAATATTTTTATACATAGATATCCAATCTTTTTTTTTAATATTTCCAGATTCCTTTGAGATACCAGAAGATTTTCTCGACCCACTGACTTGTGAAGTTATGACTATTCCATTACTGCTCCCCTCAGGACAATCTATTGATGCCCAAGTACTTGAAAGGTTTGTATGAATTTCATTTCAAAATTATTTATAACCTAGATCAGTTGGTCTTAATTCTTAGTTTTATGAGAATTACAGTAAGCAGAATGTAAGAACCGTGGTGTTGAAGGGTTAAAATACTCGACCTGGGAGGTGACTGACTTGCGATCGAGCCCACCTGGGAGCGTTAGGAAGGGCATGCAGCCTTAATTTTCCAGCTCCAATCTCTGTCGACCCCCTTAAAGAGGATTAATAGTGACATATAAAACGTGCAATAAACAACAATAGAATTTGGTAAGATAGTTATTATGTTTTCCTCAGTGAATGCCGTTACAGATTAGGAAAGATGTATATTTGCATATAAAACAAATAAACATAAGTGTGCTTGTAAAATAATTACCTCGAATATAAGTTTTAAAATGAATTAAAGGGCTTTTGTGATAAAAAGCAGAGTATTTTTTGTCATAGAACAGTCCGTAAAGAGTTTTTTACTTGTACACCTAGTTCTTGGAATAATGCGAAGATAGGGTCTCAGAAGTGACGGGTAACGTGAAAATCGCATAATTTAACGAGTCATATGCCATAAGAAACAATGATAATGGGCATAGATACGTTTCACAGCCGTACATATACACACTATGCCAAAGATATAAGTTAAGTAAAACATATTTTATAAGTACATAACAAAGCAGAAAGACCTGTAGTAATTTATATTAACATGCAAATTGTGTATAGTATAAAAGATATACTGATTTACTGTACAGTAAACAAATTAATGCACTCTATTATGCGGTGGGCAACAGGCATACACTGGGACGTGCATGGTGGCGATGAGCACGAGGATGCGGGAGAACGAACCTCTATCTGCAAACATTTTTGCTCTTGTGCCCTTTTCCCCTGACAATATTATATGGCAAGTTTGTTTGCTGTTTGTTCTTAATGCGTTTTTTCTATTCTCTCCATAATATCCGATCGCATTAAGTGGTAGAAGAGGAAGAGGATGCTGGAGAACGAACCTCTATATGCAAGCATTTTTCCACTTCCGTATCAGCTGATGCAATCTTGCATGCTATTTCCCTGACGATATTATATTGCAAGTTTGTTTGCTGTTTGTTCTTAATGCTTTTTTTCCATTCTCTCCATAATATCCAATCGCATTAAGTGGTAGAAGAGGAGGAGGATGCGGGAGAACGAACCACTATCTGCAGATGTTTTGCCGCCTCCGTATCAGCTGATACGCTCTTGCACGCTTTTTTCCTGACGATATATAAACCTTAACACTAACACAGAACAAGCAATATATCCACACAGTATGATGGGCAAAAAGACACTGAAGCACATGGCAGCATGGCGGAAAAGTGCCTCCGAGGCGGTCGATTATTTACTAAAATGAAAATTTTTATTTAAAAATTTTTTGCATGGGCATTATTCGTGTAAAGGTATTATGTATTTCTTTACTATTATTTTTTAGAGGCGTTATTCCAATTTTGCGGATTATAAACATGCGTAAAAAGCGAACTAGGTGTACTCTAATATCACTAAAAAACTAAGCACTCTTGCAACCAAGTAGACATTTGTTTATTTCAGTCTGCACAGGTAATTCTGTTGTTGTTTTTGTACTCTAACCTGCCTGGCCGAAAATGCCCGAGTCTCTAAGAAAAGTTGATGCCAATCCTGAGCTTTTACACATAGGTCATATGTGCTTGTAAGCAGTGCAGTCTTCCTTAATGTGATAGACTGTATGAGGGGATATGTTGTGTAGTTTTTAATGTGATGGTAGTGGAGCGCGGACATATGTGATTGTAATTGTTACCTGGGATGTTGTCACTGTCTCTAGATAGAGGGTTTCTTCAAGAAATGACCAGCTGAGAGTTAATTCTTGGTGCTGAAGAAATTGTTGTTGTTGTGTGCTGTCCGGAGAGATGAGGTAACAGCTCAGGGGTCCAAAGCCCCTCCCAAAGTACTCTTGACCCTTGAGGGGTATGGATTGTTGTGGCGGTTTGGCCTCTTTTGGTACTCCTTGTCTGAGTTGCAACTCCAGAGCATGAACCTACGCTATGGACTACCGCTCCAGATCCATTTAGCCCTGTTGCTGTGGCCATTGATAAACAGTACCAATCAATTCTGCTTAAATTACTTTGTTACATATAAATTCTATAGCAATATAGCACCCTTTAGTAATCAGTATCTTACCGCTGTGTGGTAATGTTTCTTCACTCATTCAGTGATCAAGTTTCGCTGGCTTCCACTATAAACATAATTTGCCAAAGATGAACTCATCACCACAAAACAGAGATTTGAACAAACAACTTACATAAACAGCAATACCTGATACCATCGACCAACACTTCAGCAACAAATAATAACTCACAAAAACCTGAAAACAGGGCTCCTGACAGCCGTTATATAGACCTTGCTTCGAGCAGAACAGCTTACTAACTAACTTCTCTCTCTACAAAATTTCACTACCTCAGTAGTGCCCTCTACCATTTTAGTGATGTCATATTTTGTTTTTCACTAACCACCACTTCATGTGTTTAATTCCATATATACTGTAACATATTCAGCATGAAGCGTCATCAGCTTTAACAGGGAACAGGAGAGAGAATGGTAATCTCTAGCTTATAGCTAATGCAAGTATACACATTATGAGTTCTCCAAGTGTGTAAGATCAAGTTTTAACAAAATTAGGAAGTGAAGATTTCTAACAAACTTAGGAGAGACAACAAAAATGGTATCTCCAGAGGGCAAAACTGTTTAGTTTGTTTGATACATGGCAGACATTGGTATATGCAGACCTGCTTCAAGTCCCATTTGTGGAATTATTTGAGGGTCGTGTACTCCTTACTCAAGTATATTGGTTGAAGACTCTACATATCCACTTCCAAGATTTTATGCTTCTGAGAAGCAGATTTGCTAGGTTCCAGAATTTTGTTCTGTGATCGCAATCTCTTCCATTTTCACTCCCCCTCCACCAATCCCTTCAATTCAGCGCCGCCTTTGGCACTTTGAGCATGCCCAACGTGAAGATTTGCAAAACTTCCTCTTTTACTTCCCATGGGATGACTACTGCTTTTGGTCCTGCAACCCTGGTCAGGTAGCCCTAAAAGTTTTGGAGATCATAACTTTTGGAATGGAGGCGTACATCCCTTCCTCTATGAAAAATTTCTCTCCCACTAAACCTTGGTTTGACCATGCCTAGTCCATGGCTATCCAGGCCAGGAATCTGGCACACCAGTATTACCAAGCCTCACTTTCCGATTTTACTCGCTCTGCTTTTTTCGTAGCTAGGAATCTCTGTACTGCTCAGATTCGAATCTAAGGCTTCCTTTATAAGAAGAAAAGTTGATGACCTTAACTCCTCTCCCACTGACAAATGTTTCTGATCCTTAGCCAAAAATCTCCAAAAACTTCTGTAACTCAAGCTTTCCCCCTCTCATTGATTCTGATGGTTCTATAGCTTGCTCTCCCATTGACAGAGCCACTCTCTTTAGCTCACATTTTTCTGCCAAATCTTCTATAAACGATTCCAGCACACCTATCCCTCAATCTTTACCTCTCTCTATCCCTATGCCCTCCCTTATCCTTTCTTCATGCAAAGTTCGTACGGTTCTTCGCTCGCTAAAGACGAACAAGGCATCTGGTCCTGATGGTATTCCTGCAAGATTCCTTAAGGTGTTTGCAGATGAAACTGGCTCCCGTGCTTTGTCGTCTTTTTTGCCACATTTTGTCAACCAGTATCTATCCTTCATGCTCTAGTTCAACCTGTTCCTAAGAAGGGTGACCGCTCTATTTCTTCACACTACCGACCTATCGCCCTAACCTCTTCTATTGCTAAAGTTTTTGAAACTTTGCTCAATGCTCACTTCTTGAAACGCCTTGAATCTAACTCACTTATCTTCGATCACCAGTACAGCTTCCGCAAGGCAAGATCCACTGGTGACCTCCTGACCTATGTTACTATTGTATGGTTATTTTCTCTGAGGAACTATGGGGAATCCTTTGTCGTCACCCTTGATATCTCTAAGGCTTTTGACAAAGTGGCACAAGGCTCTGTTGGTCAAACTCCCTGCCTATGGCTTTACCCCTTCTGTCTTTTCTCTGATTTCCAGTTTTCTTTCAGACCGTTTTATATCTGTAGTTGTTGATGGTGCACCATCTAGCCCTTTCTCTGTTACCAGTGGTGTTCCACAGGGCTCTGTTTTCACCTACTCTGTTCCAGTTCTTCATCAATGATCTACAATCCCCATCTTTCTCTCTTCTTCATGCCTTTGCTGATGATTCTACCCTTCACTTTTCCTCTGCCTTTTCTTCACAACCTTCTCCTGCTACTCGTAATCAGTCTAGTATTACTCTTTCTTCTACTCTCATTTCCGATTCGCAGAGGGTATCTGAGTGGGGCACCCAAATTTTAATTAAATTTAATGCCTCTAAGACACAGTTTCTGGCTATATCTTTTATCTTCTTCTCCTCTTGATAACCCTATTGTCTACAAAACTAACGTAATTTACCCTCTTAATTCTATCAACATATTAGATATCCATATAGCCTCTAACTTGTCTTGGAGGAATCACGTAATCCAAATTTCTAAATCTGCATCCAAAAAATTAGGGGTTCTGTTTCGTTTTCGTCATTACTTTTCCTCTTTGTAGTTACTTAAAATCTATAAAGGTCTTATCCATCCTAGTTTAGAATACTGCTTACGCATCTGGGGTGTTTCTTCTATTTTTTTTTTTTTTTTTTTTTTAAGAGAGTGACACCGGGACAGGCAGAAACTGCCCTCATCAGCAAAGGCCCGGGCACGAGAATATACCAAGACGAAGGAAAAGAAAAAGGTTAAGGGCAAGGCAGAGATGAGGTAATGTCACACAGAGGAAAACGACAGACTGAAAAAAAACAGTCAAAGTAAAGAGGACCCAGAGATATGGAGGACTAGGCTCTGAGATGACGATAGATCTGCTTTTTGAAGGATGAAAGGTCATAAGAATTAGGAAAGACAGAAGGAGGAAGAGAGTTCTAGAGTCTGGAGGTAGATGGGAAGAAGCAGTCGCTGCACCGACCAATCCGCGAGCTACAAATCTCCACACAGTACCTGTGAGATGAGGCCGCTTGGCGAGTGTTACACGGCCTCGGCAGTGGAGGAGGGATGCAACTCGCCAACTCATCAGAGCAGCGATGGAAGTAGTAGCGATAGAAAAGAGAAAGGGAAGATACCTTACAGCGAAGAGAGAGAGAATCCAGGTTAGAAGTACGAGAAGGATCATTAATGAGTCTGACTGCCGTAGATTCAACCCTATCAAGAAGATAAGTAAAGGAAGAAGCACCCCAGATGTGTGAGCAGTATTCTAAGCAAGGGCGGATAAGACCTTTGTAAATTTTAAGTAACTGCAATGAGGAAAAGTAATAACGAAAACGAAACAAAACCCCCAATTTTTTGGATGAAGATTTAGAAATTTGGATTATGTGATTCCTCCAAGACAAGTTAGAGGCTATATGGATTCCTAATACATTGATAGAGTTAAGAGGGTAAATTTCATTAGTTTCGAAGACAATAGGGTTATCAGGAGGAGAAGAAGATAAAGAGATAGCCAGAAACTGTGTCTTGGAGGCATTGAGTTTAACTAAATTTTGAGTGCCCCATTCAGATACTCTCTGCAAATCGGAGTTAAGAGTAGAAGAAAGAGTGATACGAGATTGATTACGAGTAACAGATGAAGGTTGTGAAGAAAAGGCAGAGGAAAAGTGAAGGGTAGAATCATCGGCAAAGGCATGAAGAAGAGAGGAAGATGGGGATTGTAGAAGATCATTGATGAAGAGAAGGAAGAGAGTAGGTGAAAGAACAGAGCCCTGTGGAACACCACTGGAAACGGAGAAAGGGCTAGATGTCGCGCCATCAACAACTACAGATATAGAACGGTCAGTAAGAAAACTGGAAATCAGATAACAGAAAGAAGGGGTAAAGCCATAGGCAGGGAGTTTGGCCAACAGGGCCTTGTGCCAGACTCTGTCAAAAGCCTTAGAGATATCAAGGGCGACGACAAAGGATTCCCCATAGTTCCTCAGAGAAGATGACCATACATGAGTAAGATAGGACAGGAGATCACCAGTGGATCTTGCCTTGCGGAAGCCGTACTGGTGATCGGAGATAAGTGAGTTAGATTCAAGGTGTTTCAAGAAGTGAGCATTGAGCAAAGTTTCGAAAACTTTAGCAATTGAGGAGGTTAGAGCAATAGGTCGGTAGTTAGAAGGAATAGAGCGGTCACCCTTCTTAGGAACAGGTTGAACTAGAGCATGCTTCCAAGATGAAGGATAGATATTGGTTGACAGAATGAGGCGAAAAAGACGGCAAAGCACGGGAGCCAGTTCATCTGCAAACTCCTTAAGGAACCTTGCAGGGATACCATCGGGACCAGATGCCTTGTTCGTCTTTAGTGAGCGAAGAACCCTATGAACTTTGCGTGATGAAAGGATAAGGGAGGGCATAGGGTTAGAGAGGGGAAAAGACTGAGGAATAGGTGCGCTGGAATCGTTGATAGAAGAGTTGGCAGAAAAATGAGAGCCAAAGAGAGTGGCTTTGTCAGTGGGAGAGCAAGCTATAGAACCATCAGAACGAATGAGAGGGGGAAAGCTTGAGTTACAGAAGTTTTTGTAGAGGTTTTTGGCTAAGGACCAGACGCATTTGTCAGTGGGAGAGGAGTTAAGGTCATCAACTTTCCTTCTTATAAAGGAAGCCTTAGACCTTCGAATCTGAGCTGTACAGCGATTCCTAGCTATAATAAAACCAGAGCGAGTTAAATCGGAAGGAGAGGCTTGGTAAGATCAGTGAGCCTGATTCCTAGCCTGGATAGCCATGGAGCAGTCACGGTCAAACCAAGGTTTAGGGGGAGAGAAAGTTTTTGTAGAAGAGGGGATGTACGCCTCCATTCCCGCGGTCATGATCTCGGCAACTTTTACAGCTACCCGATCAGGGTTGCGGGACCGAAAGCAGTAGTCATCCCATGGGAAGTCAAAGAGAAAGTTACGCAAATTTTCATATTGGGTTCGCTCGAACTGCCAAAGGCGGCGTTGAGTAGGAGGGATTGGTGGTGGGGGAGCGAAAATGGAAGAGACAGAGATCATGGAGTGGTCAGATTTACCAAGAGGGGAAAGCACAGAATAAGAGTAGTTTGAAGGGTTAGAAGTAAAAAATAGATCAAGAGTGTTTGCAGCATGTTCGTGATGATCAGGAACGCGAGTAGGATGTTTGATAATTTGCTCCAGATTGTGAGTAATAGAGAAAGCAAGAGCCTCGCTTCCTCCCACATCAGTGTGAGAAGAATGAAGCCACTCACTGTGGTGTACATTGAAGTCTCCAATGTAGAGAACTTCGTCATGTGGGTGAGAAGATAGCAAGGACTCATGGCACGAGGAGAGATATTCAAAGAAAGACACAAACTCGGTGGAGTTTGGAGAACAGTAGCAAAAGCAAAGGATGATAGTGGTAGTGGAGAGATAGACTTTTAGCCAGAGAACATCAAAGTCAGGAGATTCAAGGTTCATGAGCCTCACAGTAGGAGTGTTAATGTTGCAGTAAGCACAGACCCCACCTTTGGAACAAAAACGAGTAAACAGATTATAGTGGGAGATTTGGAAAGGGTCAGTGGAAGCATGTATAGACAACTGGGTTTCAGATAGGAGGAGGAGGTTAGGGAGGAAAGTGCCCAAGTGCTGTTCCACAGACGAAAGATTAGAGTTCAGCCCACGAATGTTTGAATAGTGAAGAGTGAAAGAAGCAGATCTATTGGGAGGTGCAAGGTTAAGAGCAGAACCATTTTTTTTTTTTTTTTAAAGATTGTGACACCGGGACAGGCAGAAACTGCCCTCATCAATAAAGGCCGGGGCACAAGAAAATACCAAGACGAAGGAAAAGAAAAAGGTTAAGTGCAAGGCAGAGATGAGGTAATGTCACACAAAGGAAAACGACAGACAGAAAAAACAGTCAAAGTAAAGAGGGCCCAGAGATATGGAGGACTAAGCTCTGAGATGACGATAGATCTGCTTTTTGAAGGATGAAAGGTCATAAGAATTAGGAAAGACAGAAGGAGGAAGAGAGTTCCAGAGTCTGGAGGTAGATGGGAAGAAGCAGTCGCTGCACCGACCAATCCGCGAGCTACAAATCTCCACACAGTACCTATGAGATGAGGCCGCTTGGCGAGTGTTATGCGGCCTCGGCAGTGAAGGAGGGATGCAACTCGCCAACTCATCAGAGCAGCGATGGAAGTAGTAGCGATTGAAAAGCGAAAGGGAAGATACCTTACGTCAAAGAGAGAGAGAATCCAGGTTAGAAGTAAGAGAAGGATCATTAATGAGTCTGACTGCCTTAGATTGAACCCTATCGAGAAGATAAGTAAAGGAAGAAGCACCCCAGATGTGTGAGCAGTATTCTAAGCAGGGGCGGATAAGACCTTTGTAAATTTTAAGTAACTGCAATGAGGAAAAGTAATAACGAAAACGAAACAAAACCCCCAATTTTTTGGATGAAGATTTAGAAATTTGGATTATGTGATTCCTCCAAGACAAGTTAGAGGCTATATGGATTCCTAATATACTGATAGAGTTAAGAGGGTAAATTTCATTAGTTTCGAAGACAATAGGGTTATCAGGAGGAGAAGAAGATAAAGAGATAGCCAGAAACTGTGTCTTGGAGGCATTGAATTTAACTAAATTTTGAGTGCCCCATTCAGATACTCTCTGCAAATCAGAGTTAAGAGGAGAAGAAAGAGTGATACGAGATTGATTACGAGTAACAGATGAAGGTTGTGAAGAAAAGGCGGAGGAAAAGTGAAGGGTAGAATCATCGGCAAAGGCATGAAGAAGAGAGGAAGATGGGGATTGTAGAAGATCATTGATGAAGAGAAGGAAGAGAGTAGGTGAAAGAACAGAGCCCTGTGGAACACCACTGGAAACAGAGAAAGGGCTAAATGTCGCGCCATCAACAACTACAGATATAGAACGGTCAGTAAGAAAACTGGAAATCAGAGAAAAGACAGAAGGGGTAAAGCCATAGGCAGGGAGTTTGGCCAACAGAGCCTTGTGCCAGACTCTGTCAAAAGCCTTAGAGATATCAAGGGCGACGACAGAGGATTCCCCATAGTTCCTCAGAGAAGATGACCATACATGAGTTAGATAGGACAGGAGATCACCAGTGGATCTTGCCTTGCGGAAGCCATACTGGTGATCGGAGATAAGTGAGTTAGATTCAAGGCGTTTCAAGAAGTGAGCATTGAGCAAAGTTTCGAAAACTTTAGCAATAGAGGAGGTTAGAGCAATAGGACGGTAGTTAGAAGGAATAGAGCGGTCACCCTTCTTAGGAACAGGTTGAACTAGAGCATGCTTCCAAGATGAAGGATAGATACTGGTTGACAGAATGAGGCGAAAAAGACGGCAAAGCACGGGAGCCAGTTCATCTGCAAACTCCTTAAGGAACCTTGCAGGGATACCATCGGGACCAGATGCCTTGTTTGTCTTTAGTGAGCGAAGAACCTTATGAACTTTGCGTGAAGAAAGGATAAGGGAGGGCATAGGGTTAGAGAGGGGAAAAGATTGAGGAACAGGTGCGCTGGAATCGTTGATAGAAGAGTTGGCAGAAAAATGAGAGCCAAAGAGAGTGGCTTTGTCAGTGGGAGAGCAAGCTATAGAACCATCAGAACGAATGAGAGGGGGAAGGCTTGAGTTACAGAAGTTTTCGGAGAGGTTTTTGGCTAAGGACCAGAAGCATTTGTCAGTGGGAGAGGAGTTAAGGTCATCAACTTTCCTTCTTATAAAGGAAGCCTTAGACCTTCGAATCTGAGCTGTACAGCGATTCCTAGCTATAATAAAAGCAGAGCGAGTTAAATCGGAAGGAGAGGCTTGGTAAGATCGGTGAGCCTGATTCCTAGCCTGGATAGCCATGGAGCAGGCACGGTCAAACCAAGGTTTAGGGGGAGAGAAAATATTTGTAGAAGAGGGGATGTATGCCTCCATTCCCGCGGTCATGATCTCGGCAACTTTTACAGCTACCCGATCAGGGTTGCGGGACCGAAAGCAGTAATCATCCGATGGAAAGTAAAAGAGAAAGTTACGCATATTTTCATATTGGGTTCGCTCGAAGTGCCAAAGGCGGCGATGAGTAGGAGGGATTGGTGGTGGGGGAGCGAAAATGGAAGAGACAGATCATGGAGTGGTCAGATTTACCAAGAGGGGAAAGCACAGAATAAGAGTAGTTTGAAGGGTTAGAAGTAAAAAATAGGTCAAGAGTGTTTGCAGCATGTTCGTGACGATCAGGAACACGAGTAGGATGTTTGATAATTTGCTCCAGATCGTGAGTAATAGAGAAAGCAAGAGCCTCACTTCCTCCCACATCAGTGTGAGAAGAATGAAGCCACTCACTGTGGTGTACATTGAAGTCTCCAATGTAGAGAACTTCGGCATGTGGGTGAGAAGATAGCAAGGACTCATGGCACGAGGAGAGATATTCAAAGAAAGACACAAACTCGGTGGAGTTTGGAGAACAGTAGCAGAAGCAAAGGATGATAGTGGTAGTGGAGAGATAGACTTTTAGCCAGAGAACATCAAAGTCAGGAGATTCAAGGTCCATGAGCCTCACAGTAGGAGTGTTAATGTTGCAGTAAGCACAGACCCCACCTTTGGAACGAAAACGAGTATGCAGATTATAGTGGGAGATTTGGAAAGGGTCAGTGGAAGCATGTGTAGACAACTGGGTTTCAGATTGGAGGAGGAGGTTAGGGAGGAAAGTGCCCAAGTGCTGTTCCACAGACGAAAGATTAGAGTTCAACCCACGAATGTTTGAATAGTGAAGAGTGAAAGAAGCAGATCTATTAGGAGGTGCAAGGTTAAGAGCAGAACCATTACTACCACCAGGCGTGTCTGCCCTCAAGCCAATGGTGGAGTCAACACGATCCCCGGAGATTCTTCGCACCCCACTATGCCGGGTACTGGGGGCCATTAGTTGTGAACCTTCCATAGATAATGACAAAATGTGAAGAAAAGGAAAGTAAAAGAGACAGATGTGCAGAATGTTGTGACTTGTCAAATGTAATGGAATAGCAAGAGATGTGTAATGAATATGCCAGAATATTCAGTGTAGATGTAGGCATGAGGAAAGAACCGTCCTGAAGGAAGACTCAACCTGGAACTGTCTGGACCAGTCCTAGTTGCATCCTAATACCTTCAGTCGTAGTCTTTCAACGGGCGGCTGGTGCCATGGCCAACCTACTCCGTGATAGGAGATAAGATATCATCCCTTTCTCTTTTCTACCGTTACTACTGCCATCACTGATGAGTTGCTGAGTTGCATCCCTCCCCCACTGCCGAGGCCACATAACTCCCACCAAGCAGCCTCATCTCACTGGTACTGTGTAGAGATTTGTAGCTCGTGGATTGATCGGTGCAGCGGCTGCTTCTTCCTATCTACATTCAGACTCTGGAACTCTGTTCCTCCTTCTGTCTTTCCAAATACTTATGACCTATCTTCCTTCAAAAAGCGAATCTATCGTCATCTTAGGGCCTAATCCTCCACCTCTCTAGGACCTCTGTACTTTGACTTTTTTCTGTCTGTCATTTTCCTTTGTGTATCATTACCTCATGTCTGCCTTGTCCTTAATTTTTTCTTTTCCTTTGTCTTGGTGTTTTCTCGTGCCCGGGCTTTTATTGATGTGGGCAGTTGTTGCCTGTCCCGGTGTCACATTGAAAAAAAAAAAAGTAAAAAAAGAAAAAATGGACTGCACAGTACATACATAGGCAGTACTATACAGTACACATAGCTAATTCATAAAACCTAAAGTATACAGTATTAATGAATTTTAATACAATAATAATAATATTGTAACAAGACTGTGTAGTACAATAATATATACGTTCTTGCATGAATAAATAATGGGTAGGTTTGTTCCTAGCTATGAATGTTCATTAGTAGGAGAGCTTCTGTACTTCCTTTTGAAGGACTTTGGTGTCGGCAGTTTGTGTCTATTAGCCTGAGAGAATGCTCTCTCTAACCTTAGAAAGTGGCTGGTCTCAAAATGACTACCTGATAAATCAAAGTTGTGGACTCTATCGCCTAGCCATGGCACACACCGAATACTTTACATCTAAAATAAATATGACAAGACAAAGTTTTAACTTTTACTAGGTGAGATCAGTAAGTGAAGTCTCTGGGGGAAAAAGAGAGTTACGACCTTTAAGTACATACCTCAAAGTCTCAGGTATAAAATGGTGTACATATATATTTGTCTCTGACTTTTCTCAGTAATACTTGTAATAATCGGTGCATTTCAAGCTTACTAATTTTTTTTTCTCTCTTTACGGTACATATTATAATCATATTAATATGGTATTACAGACTCATTGCTAATGAAGCCCAGTGGGGACGTCCTGCAATAATCGATGCATTTCAAGCTTACTAATTTTTTTTTCTCTCTTTATAACGGTACATATTATAATCATATGGTATTACAGATTCATTGCTAATGAAGCCCAGTGGGGACGTCCTGCTTCTGATCCTTTCACAGGCGTTCCCTTCAAACCTGGTCAGAAACCTTCACCCAACATTGCCTTGAAATGTCGCATTGACAGGTCAGTATGTGTATAAGCCTTTCCTATATACTTAATTTTACCGGTTTATATGTTTGAAATATTTGAATTATCTCCATTGGTTTTTCTTGAAAATTACAGTTCAACTTAAAAATTTGCAATGTTTTATTTAAAATATATTAAGTAGAGTAGAAATAAGGGTATTTTTCTTTAATCAGGTTTTTAGCAATGAATGCTAACCATCCAGTAATTCAGTCCTGCGGTCGCACGGTTGGTTCAGTTAGTATGAACAATGCTGAGAGTATAAGCGCTGATCATTTGAGTGTTCAGCAAAATGACTGTAATAGTACCAAGAGAAAATACGAATCTGATGTTGCTCTGCAAGTTAGTTCCTCTCCTTCACTTGATAACTCTGGTTCTTCTCCGACAGAAAATTGTGATATTACTCAGAGTATTAGCAGAGTCAGTTACAAGAAAGCTAGAAGTGATCCAAATCTTATAACAGATTGTGAAAGTGTGAAATATTTTGATAATAAATACTCATTTTATTGTGGGACATCAGCTCAAAATCATACTGCTCGTAATACAGGTCAAACCCAGATGCGTATTCCGGAAAGTACTTCGAAACAAAGTGCTTGGAAAAAAAGACATATATCTCATTCACTCACAAATTCAATTTCAACTTCTTCCAGTGGTCATCATAGTTTAGTGCATATTATAGGAAGCGCCTTGTCTCATACACAGAGCAGGAATAACGCATCTGGATCTTCTTGCAAAAGTTTGACGGAAAGGCCATCCTCTCTGATTCACGGAGAAGTTAAACGATACAGTGTGTGTGTCGATGACATTCTTTCAAAATCTGTGACTGCATGTACTTGTGGTGTCAAAAGTGAACTGTATGTACTTCCTTGTAGTCATGTTGTTTGTCGAATGTGCCTTCTTCAGGAGCCTGTCAAAAGCTCAGTGAAAAAATGCAAAGTTTGTAGTAAGGAATTTAATAGCTCTGAAGTACTTCGATTCCATCAGAAGAGTGTGTTTTTGTAGGGTTTTTTATACTTTGGAGATTTGTTCGTGCTATTTCCCTTGAAAAATTGTTTAGACTGAGCTTTTCCCATTGGGGTACAGGTGTCTTTGCCAGAAATGATCTTCAATATTAAGTCCCTTCTGCCTTGGTAGCCGAGCTCTTGACGGTCATCCATCACTGTTAGGTTATCAAGTATCTTACCTGTTATGTAATTTTTCCCAGTCCTTGAAAAAGCAATAAGTAATACCAAGTATTAAGCAGTCTTTGATAAAGACACTGTCTTGGGAAAAGATATTTAGACCTCTCTGTTAGTGAAATTTTTTAATCTTTATAGTTTTTCATGGGATTTATATTTGTGAAAGTATGTTTGATAACCTGATGATGAAGGATGACCTTTGAAAGATTGGCTGGCAAGATAGAAGGGACTTCACGTTGAAGATCATTTCTGGTGAAGAAGCTGAGCCTCTATGGGAAAAGTTCTCTCTATAAATTCTGCAAAGGAGATATTTGAATAATGATATTGTCCTGGAACCTTGTGTAAAATATACATTCCTCTCTCATGCTAACTGATAAGTAAAATCATCCAGAGATTTCTTGTCTACCATGTAGGTATATGTATATGCATATTTATTCATGTACACATATGTAAAAATATACATATATGGATATGTATGTGATTACCTAATTGTGTTTACGGGAAAGAGCCCAAAGCTCGTATCTTCCCGTCTCCTGATCGGTTCCATTTTATACTTAGTGATACTTGTCATACCTGTCCTTAAAACTATGGATTGAGATAGCATTAACTACCTCCTCGCTTAGTGAATTCCAATTATCAACTACTCTTACACTGAAAAAGTATTTCCTTACATCCTGCAAAGAAGTTTTCTTATGAAGCTTCAAACTATGACCTCTAGTTCTAGAGCCAGCCATATCAAAATATCGATCCCTATCCACTCTATCATAACCATGAAGGAATTTAAAGACTGTCACCATATCCCCCCTCACTCTTCTAGCTTCGAGTGATGGTAAGTCTAATTCCCTCAGCCTCTCATCATAACTGAGATTGCGTATTTCTGGCACCAGTTTCGTGGCATGTCTTTGAACTTTTTCAAGCTTAGCTATGTGCTTTTTCAAGTGTGGATTCCAAAAGGGGGCTGCATATTCGAGTTTTGGCCTCACATAGGTTACATAAATATTTCTGAACATTTCCTTGTCCATGTGCCTGAAGGCTACCCTTACATTTGATAAGAATGCATATGCTGCCCTTACTATGCCATTTATATGTATTTCTGGAGACAAATCTGCCAGTATGTTTACTCCTAGATCTCTCTCATTTTCTGTCTCTTGAAGTTGTACTCCAGCCACCGAGTAGTCAAGCTTGGGCCTTCTTGCACTTGTACCCATTCTCATTACCTTACATTTTGAAGTATTGAATTTCATTAGCCACTTTTCTGACCACTCATGCAGATTATTTAGATCCTCCTGAAGTTCTCTACCATTGTTCTCGTTTTTTACTTTCTTCACAATCTTTGCATCATCTGCAAACATATTCATGAATGAATTTACAGACTCTGGTAGGTCATTTACATATACAAGGAACAAAAGTGGCCCTAAAACTGAACCCTGTGGAACTCCACTACTAACTCTTCTCCATTCAGACACTGAGTGTCTTACTCTAACCCTCTGTTCCCTTCCTTCTAAGTAAGTTTTTATCCATTCCAAAACATTTCCACCTATTCTAGCCATTGATTGCAGCTTCCTAATAAGTCTCCCATGTGGAACAGTGTCAAATACTTACGTGTATACCTGACCATATACAGTATAATAATTTTTTACCTAAACATATGCATGTGCGTATATGTTTACTTATGTATATGCATATATATATATATATATATATATATATATATATATATATATATATATATATATATATATATATATATATATATATATATATATATATATATATATATATATATATATATATATATATATACATATATATATATAAATATATATATATATATATAAATATATATATATAAATATATATATATATATATATATATATATATATATATATATATATATATATATATATATATATATATATATATATATATATATATAAATATATATATATATAAATATATATATATATATATATATATATATATATATATATATATATATATATATATATATATATATATATATATATATATATATATATATATATATATATATATATATATATATATATATATATATATATATATATATATATATATATATATATATATATATATATATATATATATATATATATATATATATATATATATATATATATATATATATATATATATATATATATATATATATATATATATATATATATATATATATATATATATATATATATATATATATATATATATATATATATATATATATATATATATATATATATATATATATATATATATATATATATATATATATATATATATATATATGAATCTTTTTTTTTTTTTCCGACCGGGACTCGAACCTAGGACTTATGATTACTAAGTCAAGGCGCTACCACTACACCACAGAAGGTTAAAAGGAATCCAACCTTATAGCTTATATCTGCTATACTTAGGAATGAACGCATCCTAACTGAATGCCACTATGTTCATATTACAGATTCCCCAACCTCACTCGTGGCTTCATTTTAGCATTTAATTCAATTCCCAATCTCAGTCGGGCCATGAAATAATCAATTAAGCACATTACATATGTGAAAACATGAATCTTTTTTTACCCCGACCGGGACTCGAATCTAGGACTTATGATTACTACAGTCAAGGCGCTACCACTACACCACAGAAGGTTAAAAGGAATCCAACCTTATAGTTTATATCTGCTATACTTAGGAATGAACGCATTCTAACTGAATGCCACTATGTTCATATTACAGATTCCCCAACCTCACTCGTGGCTTCATTTTAGCATTTAATTCAATTCCCAATCTCATTCGGGCCATGAAATAATCAATTAAGCGCAATACATATGTGAAAACATGAATCATTTTTTTTTTTTTTTTACCCCGACCGGGACTCGAACCTAGGACTTATGATTACTAAGTCAAGGCGCTACCACTACACCACAGAAGGTTAAAAGGAATCCAACCTTATAGCTTATATCTGCTATACTTAGGAATGAACGCATTCTAACTGAATGCCACTATGTTCATATTACAGATTCCCCAACCTCACTCGTGGCTTCATTTTAGCATTTAATTCAATTCCCAATCTCATTCGGGCCATGAAATAATCAATTAAGCACATTACATATGTGAAAACATGAATAATTTTTATTTTTTTTTTTACCCCGACCGGGTAGCGGTCGGGGTAGCGCCTTGACTTAGTAATCATAAGACCTAGGTATATATATATATATATATATATATATATATATATATATATATATATATATATATATATATATATATATATATATATATATATATATATATATATATATATATATATATATATATATATATATATATATATATATATAACCAAGCAAGCACATTACATATGTGAAAACATGAATCATTTTTTACCCCGACCGGGACTCGAACCTAGGACTTATAATTACTAAGTCAAGGCGCTACCAACTACACACCACAGAAGGTTAAAAGGAATCCAACCTGGTAGCGCCTTGACTTAGTAATTATAAGTCCTAGGTTCGACTCCCGGTCGGGGTCAAAAATGATTCATATATATATATATATATATATATATATATATATATATATATATATATATATATATATATATATATATATATATATATATATATATATATATATATATATATTATATATATATATATATATATATATATATTTTATTTTATTTTTTATTATTATTATTTTTTTTTGAGTGTGACACCGGGGACAGGCAGAAACTGCCCTCATCAACAAAGGCCCGGGCACGAGAAAATACCAAGACGAAGGAAAAGAAAAAGGTTAAGGGCAAGGCAGAGATGAGGTAATGTCACACAAGGGAAAACGACAGACAGAAAAAACAGTCAAAGTAAAGATGAATAAAGAGATCACTAACAGCCTACGGTAGTGTGAATTCAAAACGTATACAATTGGATTTTAAGAAATTTAATGTATCATCCCATGATACATGAGAAAATTATAAAACGAATCAATGTAGACAAAGAATCTAAAGTTCTCTCGACACGGCATGGAATATTTAGTAGGGACTGAGATAGAAATTACATGTCCAAAAGACTATGTTTCAAAGACACAGAAAATAAAGAGCTCTTTTGCAATTACAGAGCTTTTTCCAAGTATTAAGACTAATTTCTTAGAATCTGACAGATAAATTTAAGCAAAATACATTATAAACATCATACAATGAAACAATCATTTAAAGTCAAAATGAAAGAGAGTAAAAAAAAAAAAAGATTTTTGAAAAATAATACCAAATGTTACTAAATTATGAATATCATGCAATAATTTTTTTTCCAAAACACTAAGTCAAGGATCAAGCAAAAGTTTCTGCTCTAACTTTCCACACAAATCTTTTCATATTGGAAAAAATAACCTTTACAAAAAATGACATATCTATCACCACAGCATTCAAAAATAAAATCTAAATCACAAAATTTCATGATTAAAATTTTCAAAGAGTAGATAGAGAACTGTACCATTATGTGTCTCAAGACATAAATACTGCACCTTGAGTGTGTTTCAAGTCGCATTAAGCTAAATACTGGCTACTATAGCACACGTTTTCTTATCACATAGATCAGCCTTTCTTAACCAGAATTCCCAGGAACCCTGAGGTTCACCCAAAGGTTCCTAAGGGTTTCGTAACAGATGGTGAAAAGACACATGATCATTGATCTAATAGCGCTGAATATGTCATGTGGTGTATGAGTAGTGGCAATTTCTTCTGGAATCTCAATAACAATAACTTACTAGTAATTATGACGACGTATCATGAACAGTACATATAATCTATACGGAGTGGTTCCTTGAGCATTCAATATTATTTCTTAGCTACCTCAGGGGTAGAAAGATTGAGAAAGGCTGGCAAAAATCACCTACATGCTCGCAGTTATTAATAATATATAATATCATATTTCTCTCCTAGTCAGCACTATCCTGTAATACATCTAAAAAGCAGAGGTACACATATGCTTAACAAGATGTTTTGGACAAAACTCATCCATTAAGAAAATGACCTTCAAGGCTCCATCAACATAGAAATAGTTCATAAAGTGGCTAATTTTAGTGTTATTACAGAAAAATTTTTATTTAGAATTTTACATTAAAAATCTAAACTGATTCTATAACTTAACATCACAATCAATACTTCAACGTCTCTTCTAGACACAATGCAGTAAAACTTTTTACATTACCTACAAATATTAGAATTCTACTCAACAAAGCAGATTCTGCATTCTATTAGATATTCAAATGCTATGTGGCAAACGAAAAACGTAATATGACAAAAGCTACATATCTACAATGCAACTATCTCAGGCATTAACTATCATGCTAACCAGGTTTCAAGAATCTCTTCATGGAATACATAATTATTGTTAATTATTTTTCCAATCAAAGATATAAAAGCAGCCACAGACCACAGTTGGAACTATGAGAATAACGAAGAGAAAATTGAACTCCTATAAATTCAATCATACTCTTCAGCTCATGGTTAGGCAAATAAATATTTGTATGTAAATAGGATAAACACCAAGCTAAACCGAATTTAAAAATTAGGCATCTAGCGGTTTCCATACATGGGCTTGGTGTTACTTATATCAAGTTTGTATTCCATGTAATTTCTGGATAATGCAATTGCGAAATCCAAACGATGTGTGAATCTGCTGAAAGCCTATGACCTATGAAGTTAATATTCACATCCCTAAATACTAAGCTACAGAGTTATAAGTAACCCCATTAATATACATTCACGGCATAAATATACTATTATGATCACTTTTCTTATCTATAATATACATATGTTCTATCTCTCTGAATTTGGACAACTATAAAGTCTGAAAGATCTCAGCACTCAATTATTTCATTTTTCCTTATAACAGGCCTCTACAAATATGCTCTATCTTAGCAGGCCTCTACACATATGCTCAATCTGTATAAAAAGGCCATGGTCCCCCTTCTAAAGGGGAGAGCAGAGTAAAAGCAAAAGCTTGACTCTTTATATGAAGAAACTATAAATAGGGATATTCACAATTTCACTTACACCCCATTTCATCAACTTTTGCAGCATGATGGAACTCGGAGACAACATTCTTGTCCCCTGCTCCATGATAAAGGAGAAAATGTTGAATAAGAGAGAATGGATAGAACTTACCCACTGCCAAAATGAAGGATGATATTGTAAAGTGTTGGAGTTGACCGAGTCAAGCTCTTTTTGGGAGGAATATATGAAGCAGGGTATTCCCAGTCCCATCATTCCATCCTATTTAGATGACTTTTACAACAATGGGGCAATATTCTTGTCTCATACTCCAGATGGAAAGAAAAAATTACTGAGTACAAAAGAAAGAAATATGGAAGGAAAATGATTCGTAACTTCTCACTTGAAGTGAATCTACTTATCACCAGGAAAGAGAGAAGAAAATGAAGATTAAGAGGGAATGAACTAGGAAGGTAAAGAGATACTTAATTCACTTTGACAGAATCTACTAGTCTCTTAAATAGAGAGAAGTTTTTGAGAAGAGGTAGCGAGAATGAACATGGGAGGAAGGGAACATTCAATTCTTCATGTGGATAGAAATCACCCATCTCCAAGATAAGAAAAAAGAAATAGCAGAGTTACACATGATGAACAAATGAAATAGAGATGGGAAGTAGAGGGGTTCAACTCCTCATTTATAGGTAACGATTAGTTTTATCTTCCTTTTGTCTTGGCTACCCCCTTATAAGTGGGATTATGGACTCTGTATGCAGATGGACAAAACATATATACATTAGCAATAAAAAAAATTATCATTCTTATAAGCACACCGTAAACAATATTCAAAAAGAAGTTATTCAAACAGGATTCATCAGTGTAACAACTGTCTTTCTTCTTCTTGTTTCGGAACATGCAGGGCACAAAGTTTGGTACACACACATCTTGCCTAAAAGTTCATAAGAAAGTAATATAGTTTGTGAGGAAACAATACCGAGTATGCTATCCATGGACAAGAACCTTCAGATAACTACAAGTATAAAACTCACCTGATGATAGAGCAAATTTCAATACAATGGTAGTTATCATATATCGTATTTTGCAGATCTTTTGAGCCACAACCCAACAGTAAACAACTGTCTCACATCAACTTCCTGCAATATTTTGATTATACACGATATCAATGAAAAAGTACTAAGAAAAAAAAAACTTTAATAACTTCACTTTCTAACAGTAAAAATTCCTGTAGTCCAACATTCTAAACTTTTCCCCTCATATCAAAAAATCAGAAAAACTCAGAAATAAATTTATGAGACTGAATGGCATACTATCTACAAGATACACAAGAAAGCCTGTGGTTATAATTCTGTTACAATCAACATATAACAAATCAATGTCTATGAATATTAAACAAGAGCTAAATTAATTTCCTTTTTTATATCATAGCATGGTGACGCAAAATATAACTAGAATGCTACGAGTATAATAATATGACAATTGCTTTCTTTCAGTGCAGCTTATAAAAGATATAATAGAATAATATCCGTTACCTAGTTAGTATGATGAATATAATATTTATAATACTTCTCTGCATTAAGATTAAGTTGTAGATATATTTTCTAAGTATATAAATAAAGCTCTCTACTGGAGGAAGGTTTCATTACAAAATCATTTAATATCCATTCTTTATATATACAAATCCTAACAGTGCTTGGACCCTTGATAGTCCTGTACACATCAGCATACAAAGGACATACATTCATACAGCATACTTCTGTATATATATATATATATATATATATATATATATATATATATATATATATATATATATATATATATATATATATATATATATATATATATATATATATATATAGATATATATATATATATATATATATATATTTGTCTATATATATGTGATTTCCTAATTGTGTTTACGGGAAAGAGCCCAAAGCTCGTATCTTCCCGTCTCCTGATCGGTTCCATTTTAGACTTAGTGATACTTATCATACCTGTTCTTAAAACTATGGATTGAGATAGCATTAACTACCTCCTCGCTTAGCCAATTCCAATTATCAACTACTCTTACACTGAAAAAGTATTTCCTTACATCCTGCAAACAAGTTTTCTTACGAAGCTTCAAACTATGACCTCTAGTTCTAGAGCCAGCCATATCAAAATATCGATCCCTATCCACTCTATCATAACCATGAAGGAATTTCAAGACTGTCACCATATCCCCCCTCACTCTTCTAGCTTCGAGTGATGGTAAGTCTAATTCCCTCAGCCTCTCATCATAACTGAGATTGCGTATTTCTGGCACCAGTTTCGTGGCATGTCTTTGAACTTTTTCAAGCTTAGCTATGTGCTTTTTCAAGTGCGGATTCCAAAAGGGGGCTGCATATTCGAGTTTTGGCCTCACATAGGTTACATAAATATTTCTGAACATTTCCTTGTCCATGTGCCTGAAGGCTACCCTTACATTTGATAAGAATGCATATGCTGCCCTTACTATGCCATTTATATGTATTTCTGGAGACAAATCTGCCAGTATGTTTACTCCTAGATCTCTCTCATTTTCTGTCTCTTGAAGTTGTACTCCAGCCACCGAGTAGTCAAGCCTGGGCCTTCTTGCACTTGTACCCATTCTCATTACCTTACATTTTGAAGTATTGAATTTCATTAGCCACTTTTCTGACCACTCATGCAGATTATTTAGATCCTCCTGAAGTTCTCTACCATTGTTCTCGTTTTTTACTTTCTTCACAATCTTTGCATCATCTGCCAACATATTCATGAATGAATTTACAGACTCTGGTAGGTCATTTACATATACAAGGAACAAAAGTGGCCCTAAAACTGAACCCTGTGGAACTCCACTACTAACTCTTCTCCATTCAGACACTGAGTGTCTTACTCTAACCCTCTGTTCCCTTCCTTCTAAGTAAGTTTTTATCCATTCCAAAACATTTCCACCTATTCTAGCCATTGATTGCAGCTTCCTAATAAGTCTCCCATGTGGAACAGTGTCAAACGCTTTCTGGAAGTCTAGGAATATGCAATCTGCCCAGCCCTCACTTTCCTGTAAGATTTGGCTTACCTCATCATAAAATTCTAATAAGTTTGTTACTGTTGATCTACCTTCTCTGAAGCCATGTTGCCTCACTGACAAAAAGTTGAAGGATTCCAAGTGAAGAGTGATATGTTTTCTTAGTAGTTTCTCCATAACTTTGCAAACTATGCTGGTCAAGGAAACTGGTCTATAGTTCAGAGCCGTATCCCTCCTTCCCTTTTTGAAGATAGGTATCACATTTGCTTGTTTCCAGCATCTTGGAATCTCCCCCGACTCCAGTGACTCCTTAAATATGATACTTAGTGCCACTGATATTGTGTTTGCGCATTTTTTAAGCACATGAGGGGATATGTCATCAGGACCTGTAGCTTTATGAACATCTAAATCCATCAGCGCTTTGCATACCTCTGTGGCTGTAAGGTTGATGTTCTCTAATACCGGCCCTTGAGCTTCTATCACTGCAATCTGAGGGGGTGGGGTATTTTCTACTGTAAATACTGACTGAAACTCCTTGTTCAATTCTTTGCAGATCTCTTCATCCGTCTCAGTGATGCTTCCATCCGCTCTCTTTAGCCTTAAAACCTGTTCTTTTACCTTCAGTTTTCCTCTGATAAAGCTGTGGAAAAGCTTGGGATTTTCTTTAGCCTTCCTGGTGATGTCCCTCTCATAGTCTCTCCTTTTACTTAGGTAGTCATTTCTTGCTCTTTTGTAGGTTTGCCAGGCATTTATGTTTTTTCTCCTCCTATACCTTTTCCAGCATTTGTCTCTCCACTCCTTAGCTCTTTTACACCCATTATCGAACCATTTCTCTCTGGCATGAATTACACCTACTTTGGTGACAGGTATGCAGCAATCTACTATCTTCCCATATTTCTCACAAAAGATGTCATACATTTCTTGTACAGATTTGTTGTAAAATAAGGTTCTCCAGTCAATAACTGCAAAAAGCTCATTCATTTTGATGTAATCTCCTTTCCGATAGTTCCTCCTCATGTCCTCAGTGCCTCTACTCTCAGGAAGAATGTCTTCAATGATATACTCCATCAACAACACACAGTGGTCACTCTTTCCAATTGGTGGTTCATACTCAATTTTTTCAATATCCAACACATTATCTGTGAACACTAGATCAAGTAGTGATGGCTCATCCCCACCCCTGGCCCTTGTTGGTTCCATTACATGTTGGTGTAGGAAATTCCCTTGTACGCAATCTAGGAATCTTGCCCCGAATGAGTCCTCACCACTGTGTGGGTCAAGATTTATCCAGTCTATCTCTTTATGATTAAAGTCTCCCATAATCAAAATCCTACATTTTTTCTCCCGTGCCATGTTAACAACTGAGTTTATGACTTCAATAGTACCTATATGACTTTCCTCATAAACTTCAAGCCTATTTTGGTTCCTTGGTGGGTTGTATACAACAGTTATTATAATGCTCTCTGACCCAGTATTTATGCGAGCAACAAGAAATTCCTTGAACTCACTTTCTATAGCCAAGTTTATTTCTTCGACTTGAATCCTTTCACTTAGGAGCAGTGCTATCCCTCCACCAGTCCTCTCAGATCTTTCAACCCTTAGTATTCTGAAACCCTTAGGAAAAACTGTGACACTGTTTATGTCCTCACTCAACTTAGTCTCTGTAATTGCTACTATATCTGCCTTACTGTTGTGAATCCTATCTTTTAATTCTACTGCCTTACCAGCTAATCCATCAGCATTTGTGTATAACAATCTTAATGAGGCCCCATCCCCTGATCTTCTGTCATTATCTTCTTTATCTCCCCTTTGTCTGGAAGAACTCTGTAATGAAAATTTTTCTTCTCTTCTTCATTTCTTTCATCATTTAACCTTCTTGTCTCTTGCAACAAGTTTTTGATCTTTTCCATCTCTTCCTGTGTTCTGCATTGTCTAATGAACACTTCTTTGAATTCTTGAAGGTCTTTTAGACTTTTTTTTCTCAACAATATTTCCCTACATGTTTCCCCTCTCTCAAAGGTTACTTTTGTTGGTCTCGGCTTTCCTTCCCTCGAATATTTACCTAGTTGGTGTATGTTTACAATATCCTCAGGACCACATACTACTCCAAGCTTTCTTATCAGGTCTACAACCCTAGCTTTATTTTCTTCAAGTCTCCCCTGCCATGTTGGCTCCTGGGACTCGCTTATGCCTGAGATTACCACTGTCTTCTCCTTATCAAGTGCCTGTCTGATGAGTGGGTTTGCCCTTTCCATCACAACGTCTTTCATTTTTCGATTACTGTTTCTTTATAGTCAAATGTTTGTATGTTTTCCAGTTCCACTACGTTTACAGCCTCTTTTACTGCCACATTCCCCTTTAGTGCATCAGCAAAGGAAGTTTTCATGGCATCATTTTCCATATTCAGCTCCTGGAACTCTTTTCTGAACTGTTCAATGTTTTGTATATGTATATATATATATATATATATATATATATATATATATATATATATATATATATATATATATATATATATATATATATATATATATATATATATATATATATATATATGTATGTATATATATATATATATATATATATATATATATATATATATATATATATATATATATATATATATATATATATATATATATATATATATATATATATATATATATATATATATATATATATATATATATATAGTATATATATATATATATATATATATATATATATATATATATATATATATATATATATATATATATATATATATATATATATATATATATATATATATATATATATGTATATATATATATATATATATATATATATATATATATATATATATATATATATATATATATATATATATATATATATATATATATATATATATATATATATATATATATATATATATATATATATATATATATATATATATATATATATATATATATATATATATATGTATA